>JABCMJ010000315.1:0-11589 GCA_014822125.1 Arbutus unedo
CAGATGGACCAAGCGTAAACTTGGACCAAGGGTCCACTGCCCTCCATATCCGACCCACCGCAAGCTCATAAATCTTAAGCAACGCAAATGGTTGAAAATTCAGATGCAACAAAACCATGTTGATGCTATTTTTATCTATTTCTTTTATTTTGTTGTGATATATTTCACTTAGCAATAAAATAATTTTTATTTTTTATTTAATGTATTAATGTAATTATTTTAAAAATTCTTTGGCTCAATATCAAAGAAAATATTTATTTTCATTAATAATAACTTACCAAAATCCAATACAACACGAGCATGAACAAACAGACATTACAAAGGGACAAGCAAGGCCCGTATGCAACTTGAGCACAAACACAACATAGACATCCATGTTTAAAAAACAACCAGAACTTACGTATACACACAGCACGCTGAATACGAAAATAAACAAGGGGTAGGGTAAAACCAATTTGACACCTCTAAACCTATCACGAGACGTGATAAGTCATACAAAGGAGTGGGAGTGATTTGTGTCATGATTTTAGCTATTTTGAAGGGCGTATTTGAGTACTTATAGTCAAAAGATTCCATGAACTTGCATAAAATTTTCTTTACATGACTCAGATAAAAAATTTCTTCTCAGCTGATTTAAGATTTTCCCAGTAGTTTCAAATAACAGTACACATGAATACCGTTCTTCTTAACAAAAACTTGATATGGGGCCTAAACTCGTAAGGACGAAATAGATTTTTGGTACAGATTATCGATATTCACAAGTCATCCACCCCATTACTAATGAAACAGTAACCCATATCACATTAGCATGTTGTAGATAGTACTCCACACATTTTTATGTTTTTGGACCTTCTAAGATAATTATTAAATACTTCCATCAAATTTAATACTAAGCGTTAAAAAAAGCCACAATGGTACAAAAATCCAAATAAAAGTCTTTCATTAAGCTCAAACTCTTTTGTTTTTCAATTTGGTTCTAGCATTCTGGATACATGCAAAACATCGCCAAGTCTAAAAAAGATTATAACAGTGCGTTTAGCAGAAGTGTTAGGAGAGGTGTTATTTAACAACTTTCTATTTTTATGTCATGGTTTGGCTGTGAAAATGGAGGGGTGTTAAATAATACTCCGGAGTATCAACCCCTCCCCTGGGATGTTGTTATTTAACACCCCTGCAGTATTTGACTAATTTTTCCTCAAAAGGCATTTTGGGAGGGACACAAGGCCAGAGGAATTAAATGCTCTCTCTCTCTCTCTCTCTCTCTCTCTCTCTCTCTCTCTCTCTCTCTCGCGCATTTTTCTACTTCAAGAGTTCATTTCGATACTCTCCCTCCCATTGTCGATTCGTCTCCGTTCATTTCAATACTCTCCCTCCCATTGTCGATTCGTCTCCGTTGCTTTACTGTTGATTGAAGTCAAAATTTTCAGGATCTATCGCCAGTTCACTATCGATTCATCTAACGTCCAGCCCCCGTCGCTACGCCGCGACTTCACCATCCATCAAAAGTTAGGGTTTCTCGAGTTGAATAGTGGTTATTCGTGGCTAGTCGATTGAGGTACAAATTCTAAGCTTTTCAGTTCGATTCCAGTTGTTTTCATTTCGAATTTGTTTGGTTTCGTGGCCAACCGTAGATTGAAGTTACTGGATATTTTCAGTTTGGTATTATTCAGGTATTTGGTTTGTCAATGTAGAGTATCTCAATTGGTACCCATATTTCATTTTCGGCCTCATTTGTTGGCGACTGGTATTTGTACAGTGGTTGTTCTGATTTTGGTGTTTTGCTAATGTTCTATATTTTATAGCCTAATTTTTGTATTTTGCTATTGTTCTGAATATGTTCATTTTTGTCAGTTGTTTGTTTGTCTCTGTAAAGTACCTTGTTGCTATTGTTGTTTGTTGTGTAGTTTTTTCATAGCTTGTTGTGTAGTTAGTTATTGTGTATGTTGCACATGGTAGGATGACAAGATTAGACAGACGAGTAACATAGAAAAACCAACAACTTCAGACATTGATAGCAATCTAGTAGTGATGCTCATGGTTACAAGGTGGATTTACGAAATTGTTGAATTCTATCGCCCCCCAAATGGAAGGAATGCACACCTTATTACGATGAAGCCAAATATTTATCAAAACTAACTAGATTTTCTTAATAGGCTAGTTTGTGGTAGCGACGAAGATTGCCACGAGCAATTGAGGGTAAATAGACGTACATTTTTAAGGTTGTGTTTCCTAATCCATAGCAGTGGCCTAGGCGACTCTAGAAGTGTAATATTGGAGGAAAAAGTTAACATTTTTCTATGCAGTTAGGACATAACATTAGCATTTACTTCAATGTGGTCTTAACAATGTCTTGAAACTAAATATGCGTTGTATGCAAGGCCAATTTCAGTACCAGCCAATGTTGGTGATCATAGATAGAGTTGATTTCAAGTAAATAATGTCCGTCATTGTTGTTAATAGTCAAATATTTAACCTAATTGTACATAAGTCTAACCTTGTTCTGATAGAAGAAAGTCAACTAGGTCTGTCATTAGGAATGTGGTTGCACGGGGCACCAGATACGTTATCCGGACTTGTTAAGGCAATGGAATGCCAAAAGGAAACAAACGGAAAAATTGCGACATCAAGAAGAAAGGTGTAAGACAACTTGAAAAAATTAAACGTCACACCAATACAACGATTCAAGGTTCGCATTGTCAACAAGCAAGACGAGGAAAAAGTCAATCGTTTCCTTCTCGTTCTCGACAAAGACAAGAAAGAATGAATCTACTCATTGCTCGATGGACATATATACCCGTTAAACATATGATGGCTATTATCTTTTTAATTTGTGTATCCCATAACTTCCATGCTATTATTATCTTTTGTTCTTATTTTTTTGGCATATAAAGGTCCGTACGGACTAGTTTTGGTGAAGATTAGGATGAAACACTCGCATGATTGACGAACTACAACGAGTGAGGGTTGCATGAACTAAATTATATTACACAATTCATAACAATTGTTGTATCTTTTTTATAATCATGCAGTATTTTACATTGCAATCTTTTTTACCACCTTACTGTTCTGGTATTTCTTTAATAAAATGAAGCATTTTGTGATGGTGTGGTTAAAAACACTATATTATGTTCAAATACTGTGCATAAAAGACCAATATTTCAATCCAAAATGTTGTACTATATTCACAATTTTAGAAAAAATAAGGAAAAAAATTAATAGCATATTATTATAAATAAAATGAATTGTTAAATAGCAATGTAAAAAAAAAAATAGTAACATGACTACCATGTCAACAAACTACATTTACATGCATTTTTGGGACATAAAAACCATTTTAAATAAAATTTATCCACCACAAGGACAAATAAGACTAACAACCCAATTGTGACTACCATTCTAGTCCACCCATATAGGACCCAACCAAAGGATGTCTTAAATACTCCCTCCCCTTTAGTCCTAGTATAAAACTCAACCAAATACCTTCTTCACGTCTACTCACTCATTTTATTTAACACCTCCTCTTATTTAACACTCCAGAATTTAATACCTTTGCCAAATGGGCCGTAATTTCTAATTCAAGAAAAATAACGAACAAAAATTTGTGATGTTGAGGGTGGGTACATGCTACAACGGTATTATTCAATGAAACATTTGTGAATTCGGAGGAGAGAATTGGGTTCAACCAAATTTATAACCTTTTGGGGGGTGTGTGTGTCTCAATTGCTATACCAGGGACTACAATAGGAGGTGTAAGGTGTTATACTGAAAAATGGGGTTCACCACAATCGGATACAGGCATCTGTATGCCAATGCTCGGGAATGATAAATGAAAAGGCATTGTTCAATATGATGCTCAAGCGTATCAATCAAAACCCAGAAAAATAAGAAAACCGAAAGCAAAATACAAACTACTTACACTCGCATATACAAAGTAGGATATTATGCTCATTAGAATGTATGATAGGTAACAACCAGTCAACTTGGACGATTTATACTGCAGAATGCATGTCGTTCGATAAAATGACCTGCAAAATGAAGTGCCGTGTCTCCCCATGCACATGACCCAAAATTCGTTGATGGTACAAAACCATTGTAAAGGATAGTCAAACTAAGTTTGTCGTGAACATCTGCCAACAGGGTTATATAAGTTTTACCGTATACCAGTATGCAGTATTTCAAACAAAGTTGAACACAACCAGAATCATTAACCTTCGAGCCCCAGGTCCAATGTTGTCCCACAATCTGTGTAGTGCCTACAAAATGACCTTCGAGGCGCGGGTCCAATGTTGTCCCCATAATCTGTGTAGAGTCTAGGAAATGACCTTCAAGCCCCCGGTACATATAGACACCATTATCTTTGCAGAGTCTAAAAATTGCAACTTAACAAGGGATTGACATCATGAAGTTGAAGAAACCCGAATCAAGGTGGAGGATTTTCAGAACAAGGAATGTAGTTCAAAGCTCTTACGAAGAATGAATAACACCTACATAAATTTGTCCTGGACTAGCATCTTCAACTCTTCCAGTCTTTTGATAGTCTTCGGTCTCAACAAGTCCCTAGCTCCCTTGATAAGAGTGCCTTCTCTGCTCAAATGATACGCATCTATCACACTCTTCATCAAGGAGTGCAATTTCTCCGGTGTCCTGCTAGTATCACAATCGTGTGACACATTCAAAAGGAGAAAAGGAGACGATTAAAAGGATGAGAAATGGAAGGACCAAATCTGCTCACTTGGTGCAAAACAAAATGAATGAGTAAAAACTAGCCATCATTTTTCTTCATTTCACCATTTATCAACTCTTTTATTCAGCCAAACAAGTGAAAGATTCCCATCTCTTTTCTGTTATTATTTTTAATCATCTATAGACACCCTAACGGCAACAAAAGAAATACCAACAGATTTACATCCTAAGTGCATATGTTCATATTAACCAGAAAACTGTAAATACAGTTACCCCAGAGATCAGATAAGATTCCATTGATCCAGCCAGGAAAACCCTACCTACTGATCAAAGGACTACTGTTTTCAAAGTGGATTGACTTCTGAAAAGAAATAACTAAGACAGGACAATATCCCTAGAGCAGAATGTGTCATATGACGTGGTATTCAACAGCACAATATGGATGCTTGGGACCAAAGTAGCATGGACATGGACATGCCAACAAGCCAATTTCAAAAAAAGGAGGACACATCACGTCGAGGACAGAGAAGTAACTTATATTATTGTGTGCATATTCTTATATGTCACGTAGATCAATATTCTGTCAATAGATCACAACAAATGTAACTTAACACTAGGTACAAATAAGAAAGACCTTGTGTTATACAACCTAAAAGACCAAGTGACAGATCGAAATGTATAACTAAGTATCTGAAGAATGAACTGCATGTGCTCCTAAGTGGGGCAAATGCAAATTCCAAGCACGCGAAGAGTGCCCTATTCTCATATCCAAGTGTGAAGAGTTTCCAATCATAAAAACATAAAGTAATACTGACAGTTTGACATGGTGTTCACTAGCGTCTAAAGACTGTCTGTGCCCGACAAGGTGTCCACCACAATGTGCAGCCTTTTTTAAGTGTCCGTGCTTCTTAGCTCACATATACTTATCTCGAAAATATCCACAATATAAAAATTATTCTTTTTAATTTTTAACGTATAGGATATTTGTCAGATACCCTAGATCACGTTTCTAAAAAATTTATGAAAGTAAGGTTGTTGCACTTCTTACATAATACTAGAGTAGAATTGTTTGGAATAGAGAAAAGTAAACCTTTTTAACATTTTACTAACTCTTTATAGAGAGAGATGTATCAAAATGAAATTATATCATCATTTTTGTAGTGTATTGAATATTCTAATTGTGTGGTACATGATTTCTACATCTTCGAATTTTAACAACTAAACAAGTAACCAATTAAACTTAAAAACAACATAAAAATACAACGATTTACTACCATCCTTGTAAAATTATATTTTAATTCAACGTATCTTAGCCATACCCGTATCCCCTACAATGATTTACTACCATTCTTGTAAACTTATATTTAAATCAACGTATCTTAGCCTTACCCGTATCCCCTTTTTTATGTTTTCTCATATCGTTGTATTTGTATCCGTATCGTATCATATATGTATCCCGTATCAGTACCCATGCTTCATGGCTTGAGGGCATTTGGTTTTCATTTAAAACAAAATTAATTGCAGTAAACAAGTTTGACATACGTACGTGTATAGGGAATCTTCATCCTTTCCTTCAAGTTCTGCTCCTGGAGTGAACGCATCATTTAGGGCACACAATTGCTCATCGGGATCCTTTATCATGAGAAGATGCTTAAGTATCCGAACCTCTTTGGGCATAAGCTTCTGAAGGTTAGCTCTTGCAGTCATGTATAAATTATACATAATATCTTTTGCCTGTAACAGATAAGACGCGTTATGCTGGCTGAAAAGCGACATCTTTGGTGTAATATACTCAAATTTCACATTGATGTGACTTGTGAGTGTGAAATGACTCTTTTTAATATTTATTTGTCACTATGGTCTACAAATTATTTTGCTAAAACTGATCGAAGTCCACAATTCATCATGTCTTGGTAATGAGTCCACTAAATGATAAACCTATCTATAGTGTAGAATGACTTCATTATGAAGCATGTGGCATCTAAAAACACAAAAGTTCGTGGAATTCTGTTAGGAAAATGAAACTGAATGCAGATAATTAATCCTCTCCTACAACACTCTTAATAGCAAGATTCCTAAACAAAGCTAATTCACATAAAACAGTCCACAACACACCCCACTTCCAAACCAGGATGCAGTAGCACAAAGAGGAAAAAGTAAATGAGAAATAAGAGAGTGTGTGTGTGTGTCTCACTATACACGTCACCTGCAGACCTCCACTTGAAAACCAAGAGGGCCAGTCATGATATCATTATCACTGATAAAAATCTCTGTACTCCAAGTCCCTACCCGAAACAACAGAATCTATACATTTTAGGTCTAGCCTCTTCCTTTTTGTCCCTTGTTTTGTCTCTCGCCTTTTTTTTCTCATTTCCCCCAATTAGAGACTGTGGGAGCACTTTGTCCACATGCATAGTCTACATCCTTCACTATATTTAAACAGCCGGAGAATGAAGATTTAAATCCAGATACTTTCAACCAGATCAACTACTTCAAATTACCAACAAAGAACCACAATGAGCAAATTCACAAATAGAAAAAGATTATGTTCTTCTTGTATTACTTACCACACAAAAAATCCCTCATTCCTAAGAAATTTGTTTACCTCATCTTTTACCATGCTCGACTCCTTGGCAGTTGACCAAGCTTTAGTGATCATAAGCACCAACGCCGGATCAAGTTGATTTCTCTGAGCTAAATTGTCTATTTTTTGGCATGCAACATCTAGAGAAGAAGAATTGAGGATGTCTTTAAATTTCAACTCAGCAGTATTCAGAGCTTCAATACTCTCAGATGTGTTATCATAATTTTGTACTGCAGCCAAGCACATGTCTCCAAGTCTTGCCAAATCTACTCATACATGCAAACAGAGAGTGTTAGTGTCATTCACTTTGATATTCTACCATTCTACAGCCACTCATTCGAGGAAACAGCGACATAATTAGTGTCATCAACATTCTGAGACAAATTAGTGGACAGTATTTGTGTTTACAGCATTTTACAGTATTTGTGCAATTATTTTTACAGTTTGTGTTTATGAAGATTGGTTTTATATTCATTCCAATTTTCTTCTATTAAATAATTTTCTACAAGTGATTTTACACATTTTTGTAATTGCTCCTGCCAAAACTCAAACAAACTTATGTTTCGTGCATTCACAACTCAGGCATTGCAGATTACTGGCTACTGGCTAGACTCTCAAATCAAAAGAAGTTAAATTGACTGAGGTTTGTAAGACACATTTCAACGCCCATCTGTCCTTCAAAACTTCTTTCACTCCAACGATCTCGCATCGCTAAATCTAATCATCCTAAAATATCCAAGTTTTGAGAAGTTTTTCCTGTAAGCTTGACAAATATTGGGTAACATACATACCCATCACTTTATCACTTAATGTAGCAAGATAAACAACAAAACCTCCATAAACTTAGATTCCGCTTCAGTTGGCAGATGACAATGCCCTAGAGTTGAGGCTCACTTGTATTCTTGTAACACTCTCAAACTAAAATCCAACTAGAAAAGAAGCAACATTATGCTTCACGTGGAAAAGGACAGAGGTATAAAACTTTTCGCTTCATCATTATTTACCTTTCATCTCTTGAATGCAACAAAAGTAAAACCCATCCATGGTCACTCAATAGCTCCAACAACTAATGACTCCATCTACAGACTAAAGAGATGGCAAGGACTTGAGAGAATATCTGAAGAAAAAAGAACCTAACAGCTCAAGAAGCACTTAGTTTAGTCTCACCTTCTTGTGTAGTTGGATTTTCGTAATAGGATCCTGCTACTGTGTAAATATGAACAAAAAATTCCTTTGTAAAATCTTTACGACGCCTGGCAACAATCGCTCTGATTTCAGATGGTGCCCCCTTGATCAATTCAAGGAGTTCGTTATGTCTCTGGACATCTTCATCAACCTAAGGCAAAAAACATTCCACGTGAATCCCCCAGTAACAGCTCAAACTCAAATGAATCTAACAGGGCCACACCAGCCTCAACATGATTGATTGAAAATGACATAGCTTAAAAGAAGTTCCAATTGCTAGACAAGGAGAGAGGAAATTGCATGTACGGACACCTTCATTTAAACCCATATTGAGAGAAGTAAGATGATCATCCATTTATCTTTTTCTATATCCCAATCCTGGTGCCCTTGAAAGAAGAGAACTTCCATGCCATTTACATCTTGTTCTCAGAAAATCATTCTTGTGCCACATAAGTAGGAATTTTTTTTGATGAGTAAACCATTCATGTACAAGAAGAAACAATACACATATGAGAAGCATACCCTAGACAACTTGAAAGAAAAAGAAAAAAAAAAGAGCACGAGACACTACTTTCCTAAAAAGCTAAGACACTAAAACACCCCACAGAGAAGAGCAGAAGGGGGTCTCTACCACAATTAAGGTGGTAAATGGCACTGACACCTCGTTCCTCCAAGCCAAATGGCGTAGAAAGAGAATACAAATATGAACACCCCCCCCCCCCCCCCCCCAAAAAAAAAAAAAAAGCGGGGGGGGCTCGGCGCCCTAACCGGCAACAAAGGCCAGACAAAACTGCACCACTAAAAAGACTATTTAGAAACCCCGAAGCTATAAAACTTGAACACGCAAGTAGAAAGGAAAACAAGCAACAATAGGAATGATCACCATACAATACAACTGCTCGTATGGTTGACTTAACAAACAAATGTGTGCCTATGAATAATGAATAAAAAATCATGTATATAAAGTAGCACCTCTTTCAGCTTCCTTCCCAGCCGCAGTAACTTGTGTTTCATCCCAGGATCATCCTCGCTCTCTGCTCGGTCCTGGCAACGCTTGAAGAAGTGAGGACGGATATCAGTCCATTCCCTGGAAAATGCTAGTAACTTTCTCCAATCTGTTGGATTGGGCTTGTCAACCATAAAAACGTCAATTAGCTTGTCGCAGAGTTGAGTCATTTTATGGTCATCCAAGGCCTCGATGCCATCTCTCTTCTTGTTATTCTTTGTCTGCTCTCCATTTTCAGACGTGGAATCCGATGAATCAAAAGGCGACATCCTTTCTTCTGTAAAATCATTAAGTGCTGTAGTTGTATCACCTACTACAGCTTCAAGAGAAGACCGCTGCAGCCTACTTTGATTACTTACCAAGTTAAAACCTAGAATAACAAAACCACAATCAGTCACAACCAGCTTCTGGTACTCATAATGTCCCACTTCATGCAAGAAGATATTTTCATAACCTTAGAATTTTACTAGCTCAATCACTTGAATGGGGTCATAACTTCAACTCAATCAAAGATAGGTTCATTTGATGCTATACACCTGATTTTCTTCACAGGTAGCCAGACAAGAAATGGTTATCAAACAGGTGAGCTTCTGGCTATCAACCATAAACCTTATAACTTATTAGATCTTTTTTTTTTAAGACAAAGACTGCACACGCATAGAGATACTATTAAGGAAACAATGCGCACAATTCACAACTAATTTCTAATTTAGATATCGGATGGGAAACGACTAGCAAAATTTCATTTCTTTAATAACCACATATGTCATAACAGAATTAACAACATTAAAGGGGCCGAATTGTGTATGCGCAAAACAACACCAAAACCACAGACGAAAAGGAACAAAAAGGCCCTCGAAGAAGAACAATACAAACTCAGCTATGTCAATGTCCTTGTATGAAATCAGCAATCAGTGATTCTCAAATTTATCTTCCTCTACAACAAAATTTCATAGACAATATTACAATTATGACAATATTTCCCTTTGTCCTCCAAATCAATTGACGCGTGGTTTTAATTCTATTCCCAGATGAGAACAAATTAACAAAAAAGACAGTGAAAATGATGTAGCAACTAGCAAAAACAATTCCTTCTCCAAGAAGGAACGAGGGCTTGGCTTTAGATTGAAGGATTTGAATAGGACCTCAATGATGAGAGTCATGAGACATTTGTGGGCCTTTTGCAGTAAGTCAGATACTCTCTGGGTCAAGTGGATACATTCCTACATTATAAAACAACACGGCAGTGGGCACATGGATGCTCCACGTGATACTTCTTCAACAGTTAGAAAGATTCTAAATCTTAGAAGGTCGGCACAACACCCTACGAAGCAGGGCTGGCAATAAAGCATGGATACGGATACGGATACAGCGATGCTAGAAAACCTTAAAAAATAAAATACGTGTACGACTAGGATACACTAAATTAAAATATAATATTACAAGGATGGTGTAAACTATTGTATTTTTTGTATGTTGTGTTTAAGTTTACTTGGTTACTTGTTTAATTACAGTAAGTTATATAAAACACGTATCTTGCAATAAGGATAGTCAATTTACAACAAAAAAGATTATAGTATTTTATTTTACAACATCTTTCTCTCAAACGAGAGTTGTTAAAAATTAATACTTTTTTATATTCCATATAATTTTACTTAACACTATGCAAGAAATGCCACAATCTTACTTTCATAAAAGTTTTTTGGTGACGTTATATAGAGTATCCAAAACATATCCGATACGTCAAAAATCAAAATACTAATTTTCATATTGCGGATACATTTACGATACGTATCTAAGAGGATCGGGCAAGTATCGATATTCAATAAGAACACAATACAGATCTAGAAGTATTCGTGCTTCATATGGGACTGACAATAGTTACGCTGCCTTTCTTTAATTAGACAACTGGCATATTTTGGGCCTTTGCTCAAACAAAATGGGGAGAGGCTGGTCCATAACCTTGGCAGATCTTTGACTGTAGAAGAGATTTCAATCATCTCTCTTGGATGTGGAATTGGCCTCGGGCTAAAGGCAGTGTTCGATAAATTAGCCGTTAGTAACTGTCTTGGGCCCCAGTTTCTCTCTCTCTCGCCACCCCCCTCTCTCCCTCTATCTCTCTCTCTCCTCT
>JABCMJ010000316.1:413-47914 GCA_014822125.1 Arbutus unedo
TTATTATGCTACAGTGGTTCTAGTCCTGCGCTTGGGACATCTTAATTTTAAGTACTAGAATCGGTCAAGCAATAGTACCTTTGTTCTGGCACTGTTGTTGTTCGATGCCTCATCCACGTACAGCGTCCAAAGATTACCGTCAACCCCATCCTTCTTGTCAAAGTGAGGCTTTTTCATTTGTTCAATAGTTGCAATTACAAAATCTGGCCGCGATGTGAATTCGACCACAAAGTCAACAGGTATCTGCGCTTTGATGGCCGCGATGTGAATTCTAAAATTGGGAACCTTTAGGATTTTAATGATAATTTCAGAGATTTGGAATTTAAATTTGGATTTTATGAAAATTGCGAGGTTTAAGTATAATTATATTATTTGTGGCTATATTACATACTTAATCCTAATTTTACCACGTAACAAACCATAAAAATCTGTCGGCCATTTCTCTCCCACTCTCACGCGTGTGGTTTTGGAGTCAAGTTTGATCTAACGTTTGCCTCTTGGATTTTCAAAGAATGCAAAAGAGTCAATCCCAGTGGCAAGGGCTTTGAGTTGAGCCAATGATTGATCGTGTTCGCTAAAAATCAAGGGAAAATGCAAGAACCAGGATTTTGTCAAATTCTTGATTCGAGGTAGGATTTCATATTAAGTTAACTTTAAAGTTAGTTAGAGCATTGTTTCTATCACCCTCATGTGTTTCCATGTGCAAATATTGATTGACATATGATTATGTAAAGTTTTTTGCATGAAACCGAACTCTTTTGATGAAAATGGTAGACTAGAAAATTTGTTGTTCATGTTTTGACATAACAAGGAAATTTACATAGGCTGCTTGACTGAGGTCAATGAATTTCAGGCTTTGTTTTTGAGGCAGTAAGGGGAGCTTTGGTCACTTGAGCGACCTCCAAACTGCTCAAGCGAGCTCCGTAAAAATTGGAAAAAACATTATGTATCTCTTGTACGTTTATTGGGTATTTGACTGATAGATAAAAGAGCATCATTGAGGCACCAGCCTAATCAACATCTAATATTTTAAAACTAGACTTTTCTCAAGTTTAAACGAGATATAGTGGAGAGTCTGGTGTATCAATCCACAAAGAAAGAAAGTGAGAACAATTGATTTTACAGAGTTTCGGCGTTTCGGACACCAACCTCAAGTTTTGAAAATATTTCAACTAAAGGACTGAAAATAAATTTAATTGGGAAAAATATATCAAGATTAAAAGATTGGTTCGGTCTTCAGAATTGGTTCATCTCAAACTTCTACTAGATAATATCTTCTCTTTATAACTCAATCTAGTTTCCGGCCTAAGATTCTAGATCAGAAAATGTCTGAATGAAAATCAATTTTATAGAATAAAGAATGTGTTTCTGAATCTATTCGATTCAATGAAAAGTTGTTCACAATAAGAAATATATCGACTCAAGTATTAGATATACGAAAGCTTTAATGGTAATAACTATGTAAGAGCTCAACACTCTTTTTTTTTTCGGAAAAGAACTTAAATAGATTCATTAACAAACTTGAAAAATCATTTGAAAAGATATTGACTAACTTTTGTCTTTAGATTAATTTCATCATTAGACCTCACCTAAAAGCATTTAGCTACTCATACTTGTAAGAAGAAGAATGAAAGTGAAAAGGAGAAAGATAGCCATGACAAGTATTGGAAGAAGATGAACTTTGCTTACCAATGACTCTTCAAAAATCTGTAGAACATAAAAGAAACAAGATTAATAGCCAAAATCCGGTGACTTGCCGGAAAACATAGGATATGACACAAGAACAATGGAAGAAATGAAAGCTAAGCTTGATATATTACCTATTTCATAGTTCAAACGAGTTACAATTTACCAAACTTCAATACAAAAATGAAGAACTTGAAGAAGTAGAGAGAGAAACACTCAAAACATAAAATTTAAAATGTATTGTGAATAGATACATACCATTTTTCCCTAAAATGCGTACCAATATAAGTCAAAAGTAGGGGAATTTAAGCTAAAAAAATCATATGACGTCCTCTTACAAAGCAAAAATACGGGAAAGATAAAATTCAAAAGATGAAGCAATACAAAATGCCAAAATCTGTATTAATTGCTCGTCAGACGTCACTCTACTGGTAGGAAGGTTCTTGTGCAGGTAGAGAAGTAGATTGTCTTAAATTATAAAATAGTCCCTATCGATAGACAGATTCCTCTACGAGCAGAGAAGTGAACTGTCTCGAATTGCAAATTGTCCTCTATCAATAGAGCAGTCAACTGCTTCAAATTGACCTTTCTTTGACCCTTCTCTCATCTCGACCTTCAATCTTTCATTCCCAAACTTCCATTCACTTACGTTTTGGCCTTTATTAACTTGGAACTTGTCTCCGGGCCTCAGATTGCATGGATCATTCGGATACACATCTAAATCTTGAAAACCTAAAAGAGGACAAATACAAACTTTCGTTCAATATCGGCTAAGCATAGGGATTAAGGCACGAGAGAACACCAATATGGACAAGTTGACCTCATAGTTATGTAATAATGTGGGCTCAACATACCCCCCAACTAGTCCCTAGCAACTCAAGATACAAAACTACAAAAAGAATAACGAACACTTTCCATGAATTACAACGACTATTCTATTCCAATCTTACAACAATATGCCAATGACCATCTCACTTGCAGCCAATCCATGAACAAAATGAAATAAATCTAGCTTAGGCATGCAACTAAATAATGCCAACCAAGGCGAACCTTGATTTCTATTCTTCTCACAATTTACCATCACAACAGAATTCACTCAATTTGAAACATGATTTTTGCATCCTTGACTTGCGCAACAAATATGCAAAGTGATGGGATGAACTATGCAATCAACAAATTCAGTGCAACAACAAGTCAGTGTTATATGCGTGCACAATGGAACATGGGAATGAGACATGAAAATACCAATATGCTCAAGCATGGAACTACTCCAAATGCATCAAGATAGAATTCATATCTCTTCGAAGGAATCAACAAAGACTTAATAACCTTAATGATTACCATGGGTTATGTGACGACCCATCCCGATATAGGGAGGATTAGTGACCGGCTAATGAGCTTAATGACTCACCAAGGCCTTAGAAATTCATTTTCTGGATGTTACGATCATAATAATGATGCATTAAAAAGACAATCAAAGTGCACAGAAGCATGCATAGTCCGTAAAGAAAATCCCAAGGTTGTGCAACCAAAAAACTACCAAAAGCTACACTACACAATATATACAACCCCATATATACAACATCTGAGTTTCTGGCCTAACAGCTCCACAAGAGAGTACTATATACAAACGGCATATTAGCCTCACAAAATGTAGCAAAAAGTAGGATAACTCTACTTATTCTCCTTTAATGACCTTCAAATCCCAGTTCGGAACCTGACATGTTGCATAACAACATTCATTAGCTAAAAGTTAGTGTGAGCACAAATATATTAAACTTACAAATCTGCCATGTACAAATCATATAAACAATACTTTAACATATAAAAAGACCACATGGGTTCGTTTTACATCATGCCGTAAGCAAATCATGCCGAAGTCAAATAAATCATGCTTTCTTCCATAAATAATGAATCATTTTCCATTTCAAAATATCATGTGATTGTTTGTATTTAACCATACATATCAACGGTTTGCCAATAGTTTGGACGAGAGCGACACCCCATAATCTATTCTTTAAGCTTAATTGGCATGACGTCATCTGACACTACATTGGACCACGGTCGCCACCTTTATTTTATCTACTCGCTATGTACCAAACCCCTGGTGATCGGGAACCGTTGCTTGTCACGCCTTAGCGTGATTATTTTCTATTATTCATAACACATTCATAGTCCAATTGCATAGCATGTTAATTTCATTGCATGTTCAACTATATCATCATTTACTAATTTGCACATGACTTAATCAACATATTAAGCATGGCATTTTCATATAAAACATTCCATCACTTGATCATTTATATTTTAAAACAATATAGCATGCTTAGCATGTTTCTTAGAAAACTCATGTAAAGATAACATATTTGAACTCACCTCAAGTTAAAGACACATGGTATATCTCTTAGCAAATCACATCCGTCAATCTCCGTGTCCTATAGTTATATAAACATTGGATTCATTAACCGATATCAATTCTCAAAATAATTTCAAGCCTTAACCCCTATGTCTTTTAAATGAGGGCACCATCTATACTTTGATTCCCACGTTTAGTCAAGGCCATGGTCAAAGTATATAATCTCGAGTGATCACGAATCAAGACAAATATTTCAGGATCCAAATTCATAAAAATGTAAAACTAGGCAATTTCTTGAATTTTACCTCTATGAAGACCAGGTAAAACCCCCCACCAATTCAAGTACAAAGTTTACCAACTTTTGCAGGATACTAGGTTCATTTGGTATGATGGTCATAAGGCTCAGAATGGACTCTAACTGGGGTAAAATTCCATTGAGGCAAAAAGGGTCCAAAACAGACACACCTTACGAAAACCTCAATTTAATGAATTCCAGACATCCAATTGAGTTGATTCCAATTGGGTATGAAAGATAATACATTAACCTACATTCACACTGAGTTGAGGTCAATCCGAGATCTGTAGCTTTTTGGAGACCAATGCAAAGTTCGAATCCAAAATTGTCAAATTGGTCAGCCATCTGGCTGTAGGGCCGATCAACCGGATTTGACTCGATCTTGACTGGACCTACCCAAAGTCAAAACAGAGGTTTGATTCTCCTTCTATGTTTCATAATACAACTCTGATTCACCTCTAAAACATAACTAAGGTTTACATCTACATTCTACTATACCAATTACGAAGTTAATTGGTTTGAGTTGTACCTTCCATACCTAAAATTCAACTGTTGAAAAGCTTCCTAGGTTAAATAATGGCTTCCAGCTTCCATTGTTGTTCTTCAAGCTCTTTTATCCCCTAATGTTGCCTTCTCATTTTTTTTCCTTCTCTAGCTCTCTTTCTCTCTGTACTTAAGTATCCTTAGGAGTTCTCTCCCTCTCTCTATTCTCCCAGGTTGCATCCTGGTGGCTTGATTCTCCCACCAGACTTTGTCCAATGAAATTGTCTTGTTCCTCAACAGTTAGTACAAGTGTCTGGTATTCGAATTGGTCACTCCTCATATTGCAAAGTTTCTTCCAATTCCAATGGTAGTCAACTCAAAATGTGTATCGAATTCGGTACATACTTTCTTAACATGGATACATGGATGACATTATGTACATCGACCAATTATGGCATCAACTCCAACCAATATGCGACGGGTCCAACTCTCTCTATCACCTCAAAAGAATCAATATATCTCGTGTTCAACTTACCCCTTTCCCAAACCTTATGATTCCTTTCATCAATGAAACTTTAAGAAATATTGATTCCCCTTCTTGAAACTCAAGCTCCCTACGATTTGCATCGGTATAACGTTTTTGCCAGTTTTGTGCCACCTTCAATCTATCCTGAATCAACTTAATCTTCTATGTTGTTTCATGAACAATTTTTGGCCCCGTATGTTCAACATCTCCGACCGTTGTCTAACAAACAGTGATCTACACTTCCATCCTTATAATGCTTCAAAAGGAGCCATGCCCAAACTAGCTTGAAAACTGTTATTATAAGTAAACTCTGCAATGATAAATGTTTCTCCCAACTTCCTTCAAACTCTAGCGCACACACCCACAACAAATCTTCCAATACCTAAATTGTCCTGTCTGACTGTCCATCTGTCTGACGATGAAAGGCAGGACTGAAATTTAACTTGGTAGCCATAGCCTTTTGTAAAGATTGCCAAAACCTTGAAACAAACCTTGAATGCCTATCAGAAGTAATAGATACAGGCACTCCATCTAGTAGGATAATCTCCTTTACATATAGATCCACCAGTTGGTCCATAGAATAAGTGTTCTTGATGGCCAAGAAATGAGCAAACTTTGTTAGACGATCAATAATTACCCAAATAGAATTAATTCCCTTTGACGTCTGTGGAAACCTTACTACATAATCCATGGTAATATAGTCTCATTTTCCATTTAGATATAGGCAAAGATTGCAACAATCCTGTCGACTTTTGTAGTATGGCCTTAAACTGTTGACACTGCAAACATGGGCTCACATAATCAACAAAATCACGCTTCATTTCCATCAACCAATATGACTTCTTTAGGTCTTGGTACATTTTCATCATCCCTGGGTGAACAACTTCGTCCTATGACCTCCATCTATATTTGGAGTTTAAGTTCTTTATCTTTATGTACACAAACACAATCCCAGAATCTATACAATCCATCCTTCATACTAAACTCAGAACCCTCACTAGTCAATGATTGTTAATAAATCTTCCTCGATTTGGGATTCCTGCATTTGTCTCCTCTTAATTTCCTCTAGGATGGCTAGGTCGACAACAACTAAGGAACAAACTCCTTCTTGTTCTTGACATAGATAATTCACTACCCCATTCAACCTACAACTCAACACATCAGTGACCACATTGATTTTCCTGCGATATTAAATATTAACGTCATAATCTTTCATCAATTCTAACCAATGACATTGCCTTAAATTCAGTTCCTCCTGGGTATAAATGTACTTCAAACTCTAGCGATCAGTATATGCATCACATGTGACACCATATAGATAGTGCCGCCATATCTTCAAGGAAACACCAGAGCTGCTAACTCAAGGTCATGTGTTGGATAATCTTTTTTCATGTCTCGATGCATAGGCAATCGCCCTTCCTTTCTGCATCAACACACAGCCAAGCCCTTGACATGAAGCATGTTGTACATGACAAATCCTTCTTTTCCTTCCGGCAGTGCAAGAACCGGTGCCATAGTCAACCTCTTCTTCAACTCTTGGAAATACACTTTCCATTCCCAGACCACACAAAAGCAGAACTTTTTCTTGTTAGTTCCGTTAATTGTGCAGTTATCTTAGATAAATCCTGGACAAATCTTCGATAATACCCTCCAAGCCCAAGAAAACTTCTAATTTCAGTTACTGTTGTTAGTCTTGGCCAGTTTACAATTGCTTCAGTTTTACGATCGTCCACTGAAATTTCTTCTCCGATAATTACATGACCCAAAAATACTACACTTTTCAGCCAAAATTCACATTTATTGAATTTGGCATATAACTTCTAATTTTTCAATGTTTTTAGTACCACACATAAATGTTGTATGTTGGCCTTCATCCTTTGAATAAATGAAGATATCATCGATAACTACTATAATGAATTCATCCAATTGTTTCCCAAAAAATTGATTCATTAAATCCATGAAGGTTGCCGGTGCATTCATAACTCCAAACGGTATTACCAAGAATTCATAATGACCATGTTAGGTTCGAAAAGCTGACTTTCAACATCCGCCAATTTCACTATTAATTGATGATAACCTGATCGCAAATTGATCTTTGAAAATACCTTTGCTCCTTATAATTGGTGAAACAAGTCATCGATCATGGGTAGAGGGCATCAGTTCTTAATGATAACCTTGTTCAATCCTCGATAATCTATACATAACCGCATGGTATCATCCTTATTCTTAACAAACAAAATCGGCGCACCCCAAGGTGACGAACTCACATGGATAAAACCTTTGTCCAACAATTCTTGGAGCTGAGTTTTTAGCTCCTTTAGCTCTGCTGGTGCCATATGATACGACCTTTTTGATATTAGTTGAGTTTTTGGTATAACATCTATAACGAATTCCACTTCCCTTTCAATAGGCATTCCCTGCAAATCCTCTGAGAAAACTTTCAAAAATTCTCGTAACATCGAAACATCTTGTACTGAAGGCTCATCCACCTTATGCGTCGCAATGATACATAAATAACCTTGGCAACCTTTTTGCAAAAGTCGTCGAGCTTGTGCTATAGATACAAAACATGGGGGGTGTCACAACCCCTTCCCCTTTAAGCTCAATCTCCTTATCACAACTCTTACATGTTACACGTCTCTGGGCGCAATCAATCGTTGCACCATTCTTGGATAACCAGTCCATCCCAAGAACAAGATCACAATGACGCATTTCTAATGGAATTAAATATGTAATTACCTCAACATCATTTACGTGAATGCCACAGTCCCGATATACAGTAAAGCATAGCATGCCCCTATTCATGGGTTGAGTCACAACCGACTTGTAATCCAACGATTCAGCTTGTCTATCAAATTTACTCGCAAGGGTTTTTGATACAAACGTATGAGATAAACCTGAATCAAATAGAGCATATGCAGGTATAAAACATACAACTATGTTACCTACTACCACATTGTCATTGTTTCTGGGCTCGCTTGGCACTATTGCAAAAGCTCTCCTCTGTTGCTTCATTTTCGATTTCCTTGACCTCCCTTCCTGTTGTTATTGTTTCCCCTGAGTCCTGCTCCCATATTTCTCACATTTTGATTCTTGCCACCAAGGCCCCCAATAGGCATGACATTTGCCCCAGTCCCCTACTTGGAACAATCTCTCCTCATATGCCCAACTTGTCTGGAATTGTAACAACAAACCGATCCTTCTTTTCTCTAGCATTCAGCCGAGTAATTTCTCCCATAGTTCTGGCACCTACTTACAACTCCCCTTTGATTTCCTCCTTCCTTTCTCCAATACCCATGTTCTATCATTTTTTACGGTAGGAACTACCAGTCTAAACAACCTGTCACCGCTTACTATCTTGGTATTTTCGTGTCTCCTCCACATCCTGCTCAACCATGAGTGATTTGTCTAGTACAACAGCATACGTATCCAAATGAAGTGATCGCACCACCTTTTTGATAACAGGTCTCAACCCGTCCTCAAACCTCCTTGTTTTCGTTTCATATGTTGTAAGCAAATGAGGAGCATACTACGCCAAATTTGTAGAAGTTGCATCATATTTAGCCACTATCATACTTCCTGTCTATTTCAGTCGCTCAAACTCCGTGCGTTTAGAGTCCTACATAGCTCTCGGCATATACTTTTCCTCAAACACCGCCTTATACCAATTCCACCTTATCTTGAGTTCACTGATTCTAATCAAACTTTGCCACCTGTTTGCTTTGCCAACCAGTAGGTACAAGCCCATTTCCACCTTCTAGTACCCATCACAACCTATTAACCAAAAAATCTTCTCCAACTCAGCCAACCATTCTTTTGTCCTAACAGTATCCATACCACCTCCAAAGGTTGGCAGTTTGAGATTCAAGAACTCTTTTACCACTACTACATTCGTTGTTGGTCATTCATTCACCTCTAGCTTTGCTAACCGTTCCTCGCATTGCTTTCCTCTAGATTTGCCATCCTTGGTTGCATGGCAGCTAGTTGAGGTTGCCTCAAATGCACTTGTAATAACTCTTGTTGTGCTTGTAAGGTTCCTACCATTGCTTACATAACTTCTCGCAACTCTGCAAATTGAGCCTCAATATTACAACTTGGTCTATGGTTATGCGATTCGGTAGGCCTTGTTGTCACCATTGTGAACCTAAAGTAACAATGTTTAGGATCAAATCCCATATCAATCACAACAGAACATTCCTAACAAATTAGTAAAAGAAATACAGCACACGTGGAACATCATATTTTACATTGATCAACAAGTTTGTAGTACAAACCCATAACATAAATACATCTTATCTTACAAACCACTCCCATCACAAGAACCCTCTCCACCAAACATTGCCCAGTCACTTCACACTCCTATTTTACATATCCTAAAACAACTCATACCTCAAAACAAATGACTAGTTCACCCCATACTACTATCTTACATAAAACATCTTACACCTCAAAACAAACCACAAGTCCACAACACATACTACCAGTAGATTTACATAACGTCTGGTACCCAAAACACATTGGTCTAACTTCATAGCTTTACTTTCCAAGCCCGTTGACTAAAGCCTCAAAATCACTATCCAACTCAATGTCTTGCTCCTTCAGCTCTTGTCACATGCACAATATGATGTGATATAATACAAACATAGCCCAGAATGATTCTTATCAAGAAAATAAATAATTGTTTAATAAATAATTTAAACAAATATTAATCCATTACATAAAGTTATGGCGTTTAGTATAAAACACTAACAGACCTTGTGTTTCAGCTTCCACCTTAAAAAACCTAGCTCTAATACCACAAATTGTCATGACCCATCCTGATACAGGGACTATAAGTGATCAGCCAATGAGCTTGACGACTCACCAAGGCCTTAACAACCTATTTTCTGGATGTAACAATCATAATAATGACACCCTAAAATGGCAATTAGAGTGCACGAAAGCATGCGTAATTCGTAAAGAAAATTCCAAGGTTATGCAACCAAAAACCTGCCAAAAGTTACACTACATAATATATACAACTCAATATATACAAGATCTAAATTTCTAGACTAACATGGCCTGGCAGCTCCATAAAAGAGTACCATATATAAGTCGCGTATTAGGCTCACAAAATGTAGGAAAAAGTAGGATAACTCTACTTATTCTCCTTTAACGACCTTCAGCTCCCACTTTGAAACTTGGCATGTTGCATAGTAACATTCATTAGCTAGAAGCAAGTGTGAGCACAAATATGTTAAACTTATAAGTTTTCCATGTACAAATTATATAAACAATGCTTTAACATTTAACAAGACCCCACAGATTCATTTTACATCATGTTTTAAACAAATCATGTCGAAGTCACAAATAGATCATGCTTTCTTTCCACAAATAATGAATCATATTCCATTTCAAAATATCATGTGATTGTTTGCATTTAACCATACAAATCAACGGTTTGCCAATGTTCTGGCCGGGAGCGACCCTTCATAAGCCATTCTTTAAGCTTAACCGACATGATGTCATCTGACACTGCATTGGACCAATGCTTGTCACACCTTAGCATGATCATATTCCACTATTCATAGCACATTCGTATTCCAATTGCATGGCATGCTTGATTTCACTGCATGTTCAACCATATCATCATTTACCAATTTGCACATGACTTACTCGATATTCAATCAAAGCATGACATTTTCATATAAAACATTTCATCACTTGATCATTTGTTTTTTAAAACAATATAGCATGCTTAGTATGTTTCTTAGAAAACTCTTGTAAAGATAATATATTTAAACTCAAGCTAAAGACACATGGTAAATCTCTTAGCAAATCACCTTCGTCAATCTCCGCATCCTATAGTTATACAAACATTGGATTCATTAACTGATATCAATTCTCAAAATAATTTCAATCCTTAACCCTTATGTCTTTTAAATGAGGGCACAACCTATGTTTTATTCCCACGTTTAGTCAAGGTCATGATCAAAGCACATAATCTCGAGTGACCACAAGTCAAGACAAAGGTCTCAGGATTCAAATTTATAATAATGTAAAACTAGACAGTTTCCTGAATTTTGCCTCCATGAAGACTAGGTTAAAACCCCCATCAATTCAAGTCCAAAGTTTACCATATTTTACAAGATACTAGCTTAGGACGTTGGGTTCATTTATTTTGAACGTAATAAGGCCCGAAATGGCCTCTAAATGGGGCATCATTCCATTGAGGCAAAATTGCTCCAGAACAAACACACCTTATGAAAACCTCAATTTAAGAAATTTTAGACATCCAATTGTGTTGATTCCAATCGGGTATTATTAAGGATCGATTCTAGAGACCCAGTGGACAAGATGGAACTAAGGTTCATACCTCTGAGATTCCTCTCGTTTGATCTCAACAACCTTCACAGTTTGATCCGATCGAAGTATGAGCATGACTGGAATGATCTTGCTCAACTGACTCCGCGATCTTCTACTATAATCCTATTGCACCTTGATCACGAACTGAATGTGGGCTCAAAAATATGATCTCCGTGTCTTCACAAAATCACTCTCAATATTTCGAGTATTAAGTTGTATTTGATCTAAAAGACATAACAATGTATATATAGGTAATAATAGGAACCCCAATGAGAAGTATGTGTTGGACTTCCTATATATTTTAGAATCCTAATCCAGTCTGAATTAATTTTAAATTATATAAATTACAATTATACAACTACAGAATTATAATTATATTCCCTTCTCATATCTTAAATTTATATTTCGAACTCGATGTTATTAAATGCTCATTTATCTCCCCATGTTAAGATTATAGATACACTGATAATTATTTATTCAACATCTATAAAATTACTTGAGACCTTCCACTTAAATTATTCGTTATGTCAGATACTAATATTCACCTGTAGGGTTTGACATAACAAAAACTTATAAGTTTTCTCAAGAGAATATCATCAATCCTTATATCGAGACGTAAGTTTCATTAACAATCAACAGTTATCATACACTTAATATTGTAACCCAACTCATTAAGACTATTGGCCCACAAGCCCTCACTTTATAATGAATCAAAGCCAACAACATTAAATCCACACATCCATTAATTATCTTTGGATTAAGAGCACAAGTATTCATAATAACCATGAGGTGCTAATTGTCTTATATAATTAGTGTAAATACAATTACCTCAAAGTCCTGTTCAATACACACATAGTGTACTAACACAATGAGTTGGAACTATACTATTTCATGTAGTCAAAACATAACTACTAAAACACTATGTTACAATCCTACTAATGGTGTATCAAATTTCACCTAAGACTGTGAACTAAAAACTTATATTTCATAACAATCAATAATCCAATCATTTGTACAAGCCGAACTCTACATACCAGAATATCTACTATGTGGAATAAAAGACACACATACACAATATAATATGATATAATACAAATATTACTCATAAAAATTCTCATCAAGAAAATAACTAACTAATTAATAAATAATTTAAACAAATACAAATCAATTACATAAAATCATGACTTTTAGTATAAATCCCTGACAAATATGAAAGATAATATATTAACCTACATTTGCACCAAACTTGAGGCCAATCCAAGACCTGTAGCATTCTAGAGACCGATGCAAAGTTCATATCTAAAACTGTCTCAAACTGGTTAGCCATCCGGATGTAGGGCTGGTCAACCAGATTTGTGACCAGATCTGCCCAGAATCGAAACAAAGGTCTGGTTCGCCTTCTATGCTTCATAATACAACTCTAAAACACAAATAGGGTCTATATCTACATTACAGTATAACAATTACGAAGTTAATTGGTTCGAATTATACCTTCCAAACCTAAAATTCAACCGTTGAAAAGTTTCATACATTAATCAAAGTTCATACATTAATCAAAGGCTTCCAGCTTCCACTATTGTTCTTCTTCAACATCACCTAAAATTCAACTGTTTAAAAGCTTCATATATTAATCAAAGGCTTCCAGCTTCCACTATTGTTCTTCTTCAACATCTTTTACCCTTGTTGTTGCTTTCTTCCTTTTCTCCTTCTCCACCTCTCTTTCTCTCTACTTAAGCATCCTTAGGACTTATTTCACTCTCTCTATACTCCCAAATTACGAGCGTGAAAATGAAAACTATAAGCTGCTTAGGTTCTTCTATAAACATCAGGGATGTTTAATGGCATGACACCCTAACCCATGAGGTGTTTGGCTAATACTCTTTCAAAGGCCACCTATACATTCATGCAACCTCTTCCTCTGATGCCTACAGGTGTTAACATATATACATCAATATAAGAAAATAGGTCATGTTTTTCAAAATATATAGACACAAACTAACTTTTTTGGTATTTCAATGGTTGTGATTGAATCTCAATTTTAATCCAAGGGTTAAGATCATTTTTTTCATCCAAGTTTCCCCCCTAAAAATGTCATTGTCAAGTATCAATGTTAGGTTATTGTGGTTGGGTCAATGTTGTACAATTTAGTTAGGGTTTGAACACTTGAGGTTAGGTTAGTGTTTAGTTTTCCCCTTTTTTCCATTCCGATCTCTCTCTCTCTCTCTCTCTCTCTCTCTCTCTCAGCATTTGAACCATCCGATCTCTCTCTCACTCTCTCGCTCAAGAACAGGTTCTGCTATCCAAGTTTGAAGTTTTGCAATTTCTATGTTTTGATACATTTGTTCCATTTCATGAACCAGTTATTGCAGGTTCAATTTGTTCAAGAATAGATGATCCGTTTGTTCTTAAAACTAGTTACAATGCCAAATTTTAGCATTTTTTGGGATTAAAGGATACATTTGGCATTTTTTAGATTCTATTTTTTTCCTATTTTGGATTTCATTAGTTCTCATGATTTTGGATTGCAGTGATTTTAGATTTCAGCAATTTTTTATATTCCATTTTTTCATCCTTTTGCCATTTTTACCATTGCTTCAATCTCCGATTAAAGGACGCCGCATCAGCCCAATAGTTGACCGTAGTGGCAGAGGAGCTACAAGCGATTTCAGCATTTTCTACACATGTTCGCTGCTCTAATCGATTCTCTGATAACCTTGATTTGTTTGTTTTTACATCATGTTTTCTGAATCCTTTGCAAACTCTAACTACCATTTTTAGATAGGTGTCTACTTGCATTCTATATGTTTGATAAAATGAGTGAGAGACACATACATGCAGGAGACGATTAAAAAAACCAAATACTTTGTTTCGCCAACCAAGGACAATACTGGATCGGATTGATTCAAGAATTATATTTCGCAAGGAAATGAATGGATCGGATTGAAGGTAACCTTAGTACTCGCATTTTGTACCAAGTTATACAATTGCAAGTGCTTGAAGGCACTTTTTGTGTGCTATTTTTCCTCATATGATGTTAAAACTTCCCATATGTACCAAGCTTTTATTTTTTTGCTACATATATAAGCTCTAGATTATGTTGCATTCTTAAGTAAAAAAATGCAAGATGTTCTTTGATGTAATTGTCAAAAAATAATAGAATTGGATGTCACCATGAAATTTAATTAGATACTTATGGATGTTATCATATGGATTGGATTGATCAGTTGGAAGTTAGAACATAGAAATCACACCATTACTCTACAATGCACTAATTCAATTAAGTGGAGCACGTAAAGGAAGCTCCGTATTGCCATATATAATTCTTCAGTATTGATGTTATTTTAGTAATGTTTTCGTTTGTTGTAGTTTCGTCGGCATTCAAGCTGTTAATTGGTTTGATTAGGACTGTTGATCGATTAATTTTCTGTTTTCTTTGTAGCATTTTAAGTAGTAGCTGTGTTGAGTCAATCTTTCGTTTTATCCAAGCTTGAAGCTTTGATTTCAATCTCATGGATGGAGGAATAGAGAGTATTTTCAATTTTGAATATGATTCCCATTGCAGTCAGTTTCTTGCTGTTAATGATTCCATATTTGGATGGCATCACAACTCGGTAATATTTCAACAGTCTCTCACCGTGGGAATCACAAAAATATCGAATTAGGATAACACAACACCAATGCATAGTCATATGAACATATAACTCATTGTTCCCGACCCGAACAATATGCATAAACGAACAAAAAATAAAAAACCGGTTGATTTTTGAAAAATAATAATAATTTCCTAAATCCAGAGAAGTCTTTCGCACCAAAAACAAGCTGACTTTCCAAAATAGAACTTTGAAAATTTAAAGAGTTTGCTCGAGCAATTTATGTAAATTCTCAGATTTTATTTTGGTTGCGAACAAAATACAAACTACCATTTTCCTTCGTCTAACTTGTACAAAATTGAACATAAGCACATCAAATTGTACTAACCTGATATCACACATAAATGCAGATATATATACATATGATCGAAAGATGTTTTAAACAACATTAAAACAAAATAACTATGTGAAATCCTACCTCAAATATGAAGAACGATAGAAAACTCTAGCTTTTGCGAAACTATCCAAATTCTCGACGTATCCAGCTGATCCTAGGCTCCAATCAAAGTTCTCCACACAAGAATTAACTCTTTAGTCATGTGTTTTACGAGATTCTCAAGTTTCATCTTTCGTTTACCTCCAACTAGCCGAACTCTAAAAAAAGAATAGAGTTTTGAAAAAAATTAGACGTTTGTCTCAGATTTTTTTATTAAAAAATGATTTTTAGGATTTCGTTTGGCTTTTATAATTAATTTCTTTGTAATTGCACAAAAGCTCTTGGGTTTTGACAATTTTCACATTAGGCCCAATACTTCTAAACTATCTCAAAAGGCTGCAATTACACTAAAAATGTATTAAATTGATAAAATTAAGTGGAAATTAAATCAAACAAATAAAAATCCGGACCACGGGTCGTCACAACCTCAAGAAATTTCGTCCCCTAATTTTGTCATCTCAAGAAAGAAACAATTCAAGCTGCTTAGAGCGAAGTTCCGATTCCCATTCCCATGTGGTCTCTTCCACCCCATGATGATGCCACAATACCTTGACCAAAAGAATTGTCTTATCACGCAAAATCTACTCGCATGTATCGGGAATCCTCATCAGTCTTTTCTCATACGATAGATCACCCTTAACTTCCAACTCTGTCCAGCCTAGCACATGAGATGCATCTGACGCGTACTTGTGCAGCATCGACACATGAAATCGCGACGATCACTTTCCGCTATGATCGAACTGCATCAACTCCTTCCTTAGTGTGACCTTCAAGAAAACAGGATCACCCATCTTGAAAGCTAAATGTCGCCTTCTACGGTCTGTATAACTTTTTTGACGATTATGGGCGGTGAGCAACTACTGTCGTATCTGAATAATCTTAACATTATTCTCTCAAACCATATCTAGTCCGAACATTGTGCCTTCCTCAACCCCATCCCAACATGCTAGTGACCTACAAGGTCTGCCATAAAGCATTTCATACAGAGCCATCCTTATACTTGACCAAAAACTATTATTTTAGACAAACTCTGTCAGTGGTAGATGATCCTCTCACGAACCACGAAAATTTAAGACATAAGCCCTCAACATGTCCTCAAAAATCTAAATGGTACGCTCTAACTGCATGTTCGTCTAAGTATGGAACACATTGCTCATACGCTAATTTGTACCTAATGCCTCCAGAAGACTCGACCAAAACCGTGATGCAAATCTGGGATCTCCATCCGACACAATAGAAATTAGCACCCCATGTAGTTGGATTATCTCTCTGATGTATAGTCTGCTAAGTGCCTCTAAAGAGGATATCAGAGGCAGTCCATTTCGACATTATGTGTTTCAAATGAGGAAAGTCAAGTCACAGGAAGGCCGACTGCCAGTAGACAGAGACAACACCAATCAAACCTATTGTTTGATACAAGTGTAACCAGATGGGGCATACACAACAAAATTGTCCTCAAGGGAGAAAAAGTGTCAAAGCACGGGGTCCAATGCAGACACAGCCCACTCAGTCAACATCTGTTCAGTAGAGTTCGATTTCGATAGAGCAAGCGAGGGTAGCTCAGCCAACTCCTTCTGCCCAGTTAGTTCAATATAGATAGGGGACCAATCGAGCTTATGTTGTGGTGGCACCCAAGGCAACATTTGGGACTTCTGCGGTTCGAGGTACATTTTTAATATTTTGCACTTCGGCTAGTGTCATGTTTGACACGGTTACATCACATTCTTTTATAGCATCGAATATTGCTTCTGTTTTGAGTCTAGAAGTTGAGTCGTTAGAGTCTATTTTGCATGTGGGGATGCCAATTGGGGGTGAGTTAGTCCTAGATTGAGTTTTTCGATTATGCAAAATCGTTATCGTCAATCATAGTTACCCTTTGATCTAATTTTGTTGGACATGGCGGGTATTGATGTCATCTTGGGCATGGATTAGTTGGCCTTCTATCAAGCCACTGTCGATTGTTACCAGTGTAAAGTGACTATTTGTACTCCTAACAGAGATAGTTTCCATTTTTAAAGAGACCGAGGAAGAGTTCATTCTATTATTCATGGGTTGTGAGACCGTGAGGATTTCAGTCAACTGTTTACCATCACTTGGGATGATTAGAGTAGTCAGTGTTAGGATGACTTACTAACAGTGGTGTGCGACTTTCCGGATGGCTTTCCTGAAGATATCACAAGTTTACCTTCTCAACGAAAAGTGGAGTTTTCCATCAATCTTGTCCTTGGAGTAGCTCCCATTTTCATGGCTCCTTATTTATTTGCTCCAACTGAACTGAAGGTATTCAAGGTTCAACTGTAGGAATTGTAGGACAAGGATTTTAACCAACCTAGCACTTCACCTTGGGGTGCTCCAGTTTTGTTTGCCAAGAAGAATGATGGATCCTTATGCCTGTGCATCAATTACAAACAATTGAACAGAGTCACTATTAAGAACAAATATCTATTGCCAATGATCGACGACTTGGTTAAGCAATTTAAGGGCTCACAGGAATTCTCGAAGATAGATTTGAAATCGAGGTATCATTAATTGAGGGTTAACGAAGAGGATATTTCCAAGACTGCTTTCATAACTCGAAGGAAGCTAGATGGTCACAATGAATTTGTGGTAATGCCATTGGGTCTGACCAATGCACCTACCCCATTGATGAACTCGATGAATCGAGTCTTCCATGCTTATTTAGATTAGTTTGTGATGGTATTCATGGATGACATCTTGATCTACTCACTCGAAGGAAGAGCACGGGGAACATCGTAGACCGACCTTATAGATCCTTCGAGAGACCAATCTCTATTTCAATTTTTTGCGAGTTTTGACTTTTAGAAGTGAAGTTTCTCAGGCATGTGGTATCTGGGGATAAGGTTGTTGTTGATCCATCAAAAATTGAGGCAGTATTGACCTGGGATCGACCAATGACTGTTTTCGAAATTGAGAGTTTTTTGAGCTTGGTCAGCTACAATCGACGCTTTGTTAGGAATTTTGCATGGCTAGTTGTCCCAATGACTAGACTTACACAAAAAGGAATTAGGTTTGAATGGGACAAAACTTGTTAGCTTTCTTTCAATGTGATGAAGAGAAGATTGACTACAACACCGATTTTGATTATACCGAAATGTGGGGTGGGGTATTCAGTTTACTCCACTTATGATCTTTTTTGCTCTCAAAAGTTGAAAGCGCTATTTGTATGGTGAGCGATTCGAGGTGTTCTCAGATTACAAAAGCCTAAAATATATATTCCTCTAGAAAGACCTAAATATGTGTCAGTGGAGGTGGATAGAGTACATGAAAGATTACAATTTTGATTTACCATACCATTCAGGTAAGGCTAATGCGGTGCCAGATGCATAGAGCAAAAAATTACTTCATAGTTTGGTTAGTCGGGCTATCCTTGAATAGGAGTGATTGGCGAGCAAGAATTATGACTCAGCTCAGGTGAAGAATGGTTTATTTTTTTTAGCATCGTGGTTCAACCATCATTGTTATCAAACGTAATTGAAGCACAATGTGAGGATGTCGAGGCCTAGTCAGTTTGGGATCGCCTAGCGTCGAGTGAACAAATTGAAGGATGGGTTCTGTATACCGATTAGGGGTTGAGGTTCGTAGGCAGGACTTTTGTTCCAGAGTCATGCCACGTGGAAGTACTTCATGAATTCCACCATTCTCGTCTTGTGGTGCATTCAGGTGGTACAAAGATGTACCAAGACTTGAGGCAACAGTATTGGTGGAAAGGTATGAAGTAGGACGCGGTGCGATTCGTATGCAGGTGCCTAATTTGTCAACAGGTTAAGGCTAACCATCAGAGGTCAATTGAATTGTTTGCAACCCTTACTTATGGCTGAATGGAAGTGAAAACATGCAACTATGGATTTCGTGAGGGGACTTCCTAGGTCACTAGCGGGTCGTGATGCAGTTTGGGTGATAGTTGATCAATTGACCAAGATCGCACATTTTCTTCCCATCCATTTGGTGGATACTGTAAAGGCACTTAGCAAGTTATACGATCAGAAAATTATTCGACTTCATGGGGTGCCAGTATCTATTTTATTGGATCGAAATCATAGGTTCACGATATCAGTTAGGCCTTCAGAGAGCGCTTGGTGCAGACTTACAAATAAGTACTGTCTTTCATCCGTAGACAGACAGACAATCAAAATGTACCATTTAGATTCTGAAAAATAAGCTACGGGCTTGTATTTTAGACTTTCGTGATTCATAAAAGGATCATTTACTACAGGTAGAGTTTGCTTATAATAATAATTAGCAATCCAGTATTGCGATGGCCCCTTATAAGGCCTTATATGGTAGACCATGTCAATCCTCAGTGTGTTGGGCCAATGTCAGAGATGGTTACATTGATGGGACAAGACTTGGTATGGGAAATGACTGAGAAGATAATCAAAAAACGACAGTGATTGCTTGTCGCACAATCCTTAGAAAAGCTATGCAAATCATCGGAGACAGCCTTCGGATTTTGAGGTGGGTGACCACGTGTTTCTTAAAGTTACTTTCAATAAAGGGCTAATGAGATTTGACTATAGTGGGAAGCTGTCGCCGCATTTGTAGGGCCCTTCGAAATTCTAGAGAAGGTTGAAGAAGTGGTGTACCAGCTTGCCTTGCTGCCACAAATATTTAGGATTCATGATGTTTGACAAATACGAGACGGATCCATCACACATGTTGGACTGGACTAAGTTGGACATTCAGGATGATATTTCATATGAGGAGCAACCGGTAGAAATTCTAAATACAAGGGCGCAAGCCTTGTGTGGTAAAATAATTCTGTTAGCCAAAGTATTGTGGTAACATCATTGAGTCAAAGAAGCCACATGAAAAAGGAAAACTAAACTTTGTTTCAAATGCCCTGAGTTGTTTGCCTTTTAGGCCTGTGAATTTCGAGAACCAAATTCTTATAAGGATTGGAGGATGTAAAGACCTTGCCCAATTTTGTAATTGAATTTATTGAGATTTTTATTTAATTAAGGGTAAGACTATAATTCTAAAACTTTGGGAACTTAATTGAGTATGAATGAGACAATAGGAGTTGAAGTGTGTTTTACCCTTTAATTAATATAAAATCAATGTTTTATGTCAATTAGGGTTGCCTAATATTCTATTGAACGTTTTGAGAAAGAGAGAAAACCTTAGAGAGCCTCCCTACCTTATTCTAAGGAGAGATTGATCAAGAGGACACACACCGAGCATCCAAAATCGCGAATGTCGCAACTAGGAACATCATACCAAGTGTCGAAGCGTAGCTCGAACTAGTTGTTGGTCTGTTCCCATCTAAAATTGAAGAATTGTTGCATCCTTGGGTCGTGGATTCATCATTTAAATGTAGGATTCTAGTTAAAACCCAACGTTGTTTAATGTATTTCATGTCATGTTTTTAGTGTTAAAAATAGGCTATGTGGTGTTGTTCGTGGATCAAGAAGTTAAGTTTTTGCAAAACTGATGTTTTCTCGCATGATCTGTTGTTTCTCGCATAATAGAGGGTGACCGGTCAAAGTGGTAGTATGACCGATCAGACTATACCAAATCAGGATTTTTTAGTAGTTGAGTCTAACCGGTCAAGGTGAGGTGGTGATTGGTCAGGGTGTGCACCAAAATATTCCATAAGCCAATCCTGATTGGTCAAGGCTGTGAGGCAACTGGTCAGGATGAGTTTTAAGTTAAAACAGTTGCCAATCCTAACTAGTTAGGACTATTCCAGGACCAGTCAGGGTCAAACCTGACCAGTCAGGGGTGTGTCATGACCGACCAGTCTTGCCTAAAACTTCATCTTCTACAATCTTCTCTAATGTCATGAAAACTTCGCGAAATTATTTCTTATAATTTTGGCTACTAAGTGAATGTCTTGGGCACATGTTGGATGTTGATTTTGGTTCGGCAACATTTTTTCGTGCATGGTTCAATTTAAAGAGTATGAATTCATATGCATGGTTGTGGTCGTTAAGAGGATTACTCCTACTAATCTTTATGGGCTCCATGGACTACCGTCGGCGAAAAGCCATAGAACCTACTGGTCTCCATAGTTGACTTGGACAATCGTCAGTGAAAGGCCGTAGAAAGATACTGGTCCTTATGATCCTCATGGGAAGCCGTCAGTGAAAGGTCATGAAAACGTGTTGGGAGTAATGTGGATGCATTAGTCGTCATGGTCCGCCAGGTTACATGGTTGCATGTTATTTATCATTGTTTTATATCTGTAGGAATGGTAAACCTGTTATATTTGGCATGCAATGTATTGAACATCCTTTAAGTTATGTTTTAATCCCTTCATACTAGTTTGTTTGTCCACTTTTCGACTTTTAAGTGTCCCACAATGTTTGTCTATTCTGACTAATTAATGAATCAAAGTCTATACAATTCTCTTTATACCTTTTTTTTAAATTGAAGTGACAATGTTTAAAAAGTTGAGGGGCATTTCTTGAAAACTTGAGATTTTAACAGAATAATGATTGTATCTCCTTAAACAATTAGATTCTCCAAAATAGACAAACAAAATAGGACAAAGGGAGTATCTAACATCCTATACGAGATTCGACTTACGTTTTGTTGGTAAACGTTCTACAAGAACTGATCTTGAACCTACAAGATAGAGCTTCAAGTTTAGCTGAGTAGTATAAGATTTATGTTTTCCATTATGTTAGACTTATTTTGTTGAGCATTGTGGATTCTTTTATAATTATTTTAGTTAAACTAACTTGTAAGTTGATGTAATGGAAAATTATGCTTTACGAAATTTTATTTATTTATAGAATCACGTTGGTTTTATGTTGCTTATTTCATGCCTCAGAGTTGGTATGTGACAGAACCAACTCGACCTCCTCCTTGAGTGCAACTGGTGGTTGGAGCGTGGTTGCATTGTACATCAGTCAAAAGTTGTTGGACCTCGTGGCACAAGGCATCTAGGGCCTAATCTCTTCTTTCCAAACTTTCCTCCAGGCGCTAGATATAGAATTTGTTGGATAGCTTCTAAGGGCTCCTAGCCAATAATGTAGTTCTCCCTTCTCCAACTCCTGAATTAGTGGGTCATTCGTCTATGGCTAGGGACAATCCGATGCTATCCGCCACTTTTGACGAGGGTATTCTTGCAGACCATGATTGTTGCAACTTCCTCAATTAAGGAGGGAACCTTTGTGGTGATCAGATCCTCCTATCTGATCTGTCTGGTTCCCCTCGACCCATCTTCCTCCTCTTGGTCTACACAAGGAGCAACTCTTTTGTGTTATCCGACCGATACTAACCGGATGACATTCTAATACTTAAGTCAGGCCTCAAATCAAACGACAAGGAAGTCTGTTCGAGTTTTAAGCACTTTCAGTTAAAGCGTACTTTTCTAGGGTTCAGTATTGCTCTTTTTACTGATAATCCTAACTTAATCTTTTGTTAGGCTCACACTGAACACGCACCTCGATTCACACCATCATTGCATTAACAGCTTCTCTTGACATCAGCCCTCTATTATTTCAAGATCTTCAGGAAGCTTCATCAGTTTAGATCCCTATCCGGAACGAATACCGAGCCCGGCCCAGGATCTGGTCAAGGGTTCAATTACATGAGTTTCGTCAGGCGTCAAACCTCATTGGTCCCTCTCTTTGATTAGATCCAATCTTCAATTAGACCCAATACATATCACCATGAGTCTGCCCTTTGCATCACTAGATAGCGGCAATGACCCGTTAGCCAACCCACTGCATAGACAATCTTTCAGTTAACTTCATGACAACTGTTCAACAAAATCCATGCTTCGTTGTACTTGTCAAGGGAATTTAGTTTTCCTACAGCAATCAAAATAAAGCCTCTGAAAACTCAATATTCAGAGACGGGTACAGAAAACAAAGGGCTGCCGGAGCCTTATCAAACTTCAGCATATTTTATAAAGTAATAAGATCAGCTTAGACCGAATCGGTATATCAATACCGATTAAGAGAAGGAATTTCCCAAGGATCTAGAAGTTGCACAATGACTTGCACGTCCAAAACGAGGATGTGTGTGGAGCCCGGTCATATCTGCACATGATTTGGTGTGGTTAAAAGAGGTGAACCAAAAAATGACAAAGTAAATAACATCCAATAGTGTGCCAACTTATCATCTTCAATAAATAAAAAAATGCGGACATAAGTACCTTACAAGCACAAGTGTCTAGTTCTACTTGTGTGAAATAGTTTTGTGTGTGTGTGGTGGTGGTGGTGGTGGTGTGCGCTGGGGTTGTGGGTTGTCGGTAATGGGGTTGTCGCAGATATCATCTTCATGCAGTGGAAAAAGGACCATTCTGAGATGAAACAAGTTTGTCTACATATTTATCAGAGCAGCAGCGTATTTCGTGGTTTATAAGAAGCATTGTCACAGATTATGACATATCCAACTGCTGTACCTCAAATTAAAGGACAGTCTTCAATTTTTTTTTATGGTACAGTATCTAGACGAAGTAAGTTATTTGGATATAACAGAGAATGGATGGAATCTCCACTTTGACTGAGGCTTCCATCCCATGATTGAGATTAATAACTTGTCTGCTATTCCACTTAACATCCTTGTCCATTTTATCCATCCTCCTGCAATCTAAGGGTGAGTCACATGCAGGGACCAATTGCTCATTTGTTTCCCTGGAAATGGCCCAAACATATTTGCTTCCTACGATATCGATAGGGCCGGCCCTGAGTTTTCGGAGACCCTAGGCGAAATTTAAAAAAAGAGCTCTTTATATTTTCTAAACGTGAAAAGAAATTACAATAATTTTGAAGACATCACAAAAAATACTTTGCATTATAGATAAAAAAAATACAAGTTCAAAATTTTAAATACATTTCATTACAAGAAGCCAATCATATTACTTGAACATTACTCTTCTTGCATTTCTAGAAGCAAAAATATCAATTGGACTTGTATAATCTAGCTTATCCACCAAATCATTTTCTATGGATAACATTGATAACCCATTTAACTTTTTTTGTAACATGTTTGATCGAAGGTAAGATTTATTTAAGAGACCTCAATTTCTACTAAAATTCATCGAAATTCTAATTCCTCGAGTATTCAATAAACCTCAGAAGTTTTAATTTATTTAACAAATAATGAAATAACTTATACTGTTATACAACATAGAAGGTTAAGAAAATCTTATTTAGCAACTAATATGTAATATGTATCTATATACATAATTTTTTAAACTGATTCGTATCTATATATGTGATATGTAATAACTTATACACAATCAAAAGCCCTAATTTCTTCAATCAAAACTCTTAATTTTTTATAACTTTGTGCTTCTCTCGTTGAGACAAATTAAAAAGGTAAAAAATAAACGACCCAAAACTTAATTAAAAATATTAGAAAACTATGAAAAGATTACAAAAATCTAATTTTTAAGACATTGGACTTGCCAAACTAAGGAATTTATTTCCTTAATCTTCTTTGATTCTTATTTCCTTAACCATTAACCACAGAATTAGGCCTATAATTTTTGGGCCCTAAAAATAATTGTTTGGACACCAAATAAATTGGGTATAAATGCACTGTTTATTAGGCCATAGACTTAAAAAAATTGAATATTTTTATTCCTACTCAAGTCAATACTTAATTTTTAGTGGGGGCCTATATTTGGGCTGATTTTGGGGGCCCTAGGCAATGGCCTCTTAAACCTTGCCCTAGGGCCGGGCCTAGATATCGAAACGACATATACGAGGAATAACAAAACTCCAGTGCCTTCATTGAAAGAAAAAGCATACAACTGGGAAATGGATAAAACCATAAGAAAATACATCGCAAGGAAAAGTTGAGTTAAAGCAAACTCGGAATATTTCGTATATATTTCGTATGCAGTTTTAGTATTTTTGATAAAAACAATTAGAATCATTAGTAGCAGTAGTACAGTTTAACTATTGTTACTGCTATCTTAATGAATATTTCGATCATATTTTTGTGGAATCCTATACACTTATAGGACCGTGTAGAGCTCTTAAGGAGAATAATTTGGAAGTATTCACAATTATTGTTTTACACTTTGTTCCTTTTTAGAAATCATTGGCCGAACCGAAGTATCTGAATATGCTTAACAATGTGGTGATTACCTTCGCACTCTGACCTCCCTGCTCTTGTTTCTCTTGTAATGGCTGCCACATCCCACGGGGATCTAGCTCGGGGATAATAAGATAAGGGATCCTTTATCCTTCTAAATCTGCACTCTAATTCCAATTCTCACAACACTTTATCCCTTGGTGTTAGTCACCCATTCAGTATACGGAGGGGAATAACGTTGTCATCATTTTGATGTTGAACTTGACCATCCCTGGGCACAAACCACTAAACACTGATACCACTTATTTGTGTATCACTACCGCAAAACAAATAGAACAGTCCCTCGTCCATCAGACCCACTTATCCCACTGCACCATTAGAAGTCTGATGAAAGCCACCCCCACAACCCCTCGCCATATTGCCACCATATGAAGAGCAAACAAGCTTTCGGCATACAGTCAAATCTAAAATATACGTCACAGGTACTACCCGGTTACTTTTGTAAATTATACATGTATTGCCTCTTACATTAACCAAAAAATAGCAGTAAATTCAATACTACTTTATGTGTATCTAGCTAATGTAAAAAATTAAGTGTTCATCTACCCTCATGGGCACTGCACATCCAGACTATTTTCCAAGAGGTTTAGCAAATGTGTTGTAGTAGGCTAGACCTACGAGGCATCGAGCTACGGCACATATTGTCCGGGTTGGATTCAGCCACCAGACCAAAGGATGATCAATCCTCTTCCCCTTATCATGATGGTTCCTTAGCCCACTTAGACCCAATGATGGTCTGGACCGAAAACTCCACAAAGACTTGCAAGCCATACAACCAACCCATCTCCGGGCCCACGACCAGCGTGTGGATCAAGCCGAATGTAGAGTGGTCAGCATGGCCATGGTGAAGCAGCTTTGCGAAACTCCACAAAACCGACAGTTGACTCAACGCAACTGAATAGATTATAGCCCGGCCCTCGATGCGCCATGCATGACGTCAAAGGCAGAGGCATTTGTTTCTAATGCCGTGGGGAGCAGGACGGTTTCCCCAAATGTGGTGCATGACGCATTTGTTCCACGTATCATGGTACACAACGCGGGGATCTCGAACATCGTGGTGTGTGCGCCCTGGTAGTCTTCTATGTAAGGAACTTAGGCACCCAATATGTGATATTACTCACTCTCAAGTGCTTCCCTTTAGGAACTAATTAAGCATCAGAGTTCCATCCGGCTACCTTCGTTCGATCGGCACTAACTCGTTGTTTTCTTTTGCAATTCAGGCAAGAGGAATTCAACGCAAGCAGCCCAGAGGGAGATCCACCGGGTTTAGAACTGCACAATTTGACAACCACAATTGGAGCCCCTTTGAAAATTCTCACCCAAAAAACTCTTGAATTCCTTCGTCAAAAGAAATGACAATGCCAACCAGTTCTAAGAGTGGCCCATTAGAGTAATAGGTTCTCAACCGAAATGCTACATGGGAGTTCTAAGGACCCAATCCCATCACCTTCTGACCCTGGCCGAGACATTCATTCTCGATCTTACATCGAGCGCCTGAAGGACCAAGTATACAAGAAGGATCAACTCATCTTGACACCGAAGATGGGTCCTGATCAAGGGGACAACATGGGCGTCGTTGAACGCCGTCCCCTGAGAGGAGGCAACATGACATACCTGGAGGATTCCTGTAAAGAAAGGCTGAGCAACAATGGCAACGCCAGGCCCCGAGACGGTGGTAAGGATAAGCTCTGAGAGGAGCATAGCGTTGCAGCAAAACGACAACCGCACGACAAGCGTCATGGACGCCCAAGGGTACCCCCATACCAAAGGCTAACTAAGCCTTTGGTGAACAACTCCTTTTCTATTTACCCCATCAGTCCAACAAGCGGCGATCCAACAAGTCACATTAGCCATTTGGACCGCCATCAAATGGTTCGACAATTGAGGGGACGAGCAGCAAAGGGAATGCTCCCTTCAGCATGATAAGGTCAAGGAACACTCCCCTGAACGCAAACATAGGGCATACATTGAGGACCTCTGCGACAGACTAGAGCACAACTGGAGGAGACCGACAGAGCAGAAGGCTTGGCCCACAAGGTCACATTCCAAAATCATCCACCAACAGCTCATCTCCTCTCCGTTCACTAGGGAGATCGAGTCTATAAAGCCACCACCGGGGATTCAATCTCCCTAAATTTCAAAATTATGATATGAAGACGAATGCCTACACCCATTTGGTTCATTTCAAGCAAATGGTGTCTCTACAACACCGACGATGCACTCATGTGCAAACTATTTCCCTCCAGCCTCAGGAAGCTCGTCCTCTTCTGGTTCGACAAGTTGTCGAGTGCTTCAATCTCTTCCTTAAAAGCACTTTCTATCGCGCTATTGGCTGGGTTTGTGACAAGTGCGCGACAGAAGGAGGAGATCGATTCATTACTCGACCTTCAAAAGTCGGCCAACAAAACGCTTTGCCACCACGTCGCAAATACTAGGAGCTGTATAGCGAGATCTAAGGGTGCAATATGGTCATCACGGTCACATCCTTCAAACTAGGTCTAGACCACCAAAGCCAAATCTTTGAAGACCTAATGTTGTCCAACCTAGTTATGGATGATTTGATGTGATGGAAAGACGAGCATTGTTGTCAGCTAGAAGAGGCAAGGAGTGAGAGGAGCCATGCAGAACAAAATGTCCCCACGCTTAGCGAGGAAATGGAGGGGGCAATAGTGGAAAGAAGGGTGTGAACGTCACACCGCTAGGCGAAAAGAAAGTCCTCAGCTGTATGAGTTTGTAGCCATTTCGACAATTTTTGCAGCCCCCCTTACTCCGCTAGAAAACGAGCCTTACTTCATGTGGTCGTTGAAGGCGTTGGGCCAATAGAAAGGGAAGAACACCCAGGTGAGGTGTTCCTACCACAGAGAGAAAGGACACCTCACAGCTGGGTGCAAAGCTTGCAAGGAATACTTGGAGAAGCTGACGGCTGAGGGCCACCTGAAGGAATATATCAACACCGAAAAGACAAACATTGGGGTTCCTCAGCAACAAAATACTGCCAAAGTGAGGATGATCAACTTCATTCAAGGTATGGTGGACACAACAGCCGAGGAGCATTTACGCGCCTAACTACACAGGGCAATAGTAGCCAAAGAGGTTATGAGAGTCGGTTCTAGCATTAAGCGCCCACGCACAGATCATGAAGCAACCGACATCATCACCTTCTCAAATAAAGACCTCGAACGGCTACAAGTGCCCCACAATGACGCTAAAGTAGTAACCCTCTGCGTTGAAACTTGTAACGTTCGATGGATTCTGGTAGACCAGAGGAGCTCGGCAGAGGTCATGTACTACTCCATGCCCATGCAGCTCTACCTCTCCGGGTAAGATCTCGAGCCAACCGAAGTTTTCCTGGTCAATTTCAATACAACACCTGTCTAGCTGATCGGCAAAGTCAAGCTACCACTCCAGGCAACATCGGTCACCGTCGAGTGCGAGTTCGTGGTGGTTGATGTGCCAAGCCCATACAATGGTATTGTCGGTAGAGTATGGCTCCACCTGATGAAGGTAGTGACTTCAACATATCACTAGATGATCCGGTACATTTTCGCCACCGATCAGGATGAGATCTTTGGAGACCAAATTACCGTCAAGAAATGCTATGTCGTGGTCATCAAGAGCAATGTGAAGCCCGAGCAAGTCCACTAGGTAGAGGTACCACACATTCTGGTCCTCGAGAAAGTTGGCACGAACGCAGCCGAAAAATTAGTGGCAAACCTGATCACTGTACCCCTCGACAAGTCCAACCAGGACCAATTCTTTCTGCTCGGCTCCTCCATGACAAAGGCTAAAAGAACTGAGATGGTCAATTTTTTGAAGCAGAACATGGAAGTGTTTGCATGGACATTTTACAAGATGCCGTCAACCCAAATTTTATCTACAACCACCTCAACGTCAACCTTGCCCGACAACCTAGCGTCCAAAAAGCAAGGCGTTCAGCCATTACACATACTGACGACGTCATCGAGGAAGTCGACAACTTGTACGAGGCTGGAACTATTTATGAAGTTCAGTATTTGATGCAGCTTGCCAACATGGCAGTTGTCAACATGGCGGGTTTGCATTCGTCCAAAGGACTACTTCCCCTACCCCACATTGGTTAGCAGGTCAACGCAATGGCCAAACATGCACAATTAAGCTTCACAGACGCCCACCAAGGGTTACCACCAAATTGCCATGCATGGGCCGAACCGCAAGAAGACAACTTTCATCAGCCGTAGGGGGCCATTGCCCTTCAACTTAAAAAATGTTGGGTCAACATATCAGCGTATGGTCACTAAATATTTGGCAACTAGGTGACCTGATGGAGACCTACAATCGTCGACATTTTAAAGGACACGAGCTAAAGCTCAATGCAGAAAAGTGTGCCTTTGGCATTGGGTCTGGGAAGTTCCTTAATTTCTTTGTCACGCGAAGCGAATTGAAGCAGACCCTAACTAGGTCACTACTATCTTGGAAGCGCCGCACAATTTAAAGGATTTTCAACGACTCACCGGCATGGTCGCACTGAATCGGCTCATCAGTTGGTCCTTTGACAAATCCCAGTCATTCTTTGAGATTTTGGAAAGGAGCAGTCGCAAAAGATTCCATTGGAGCGCAGAGTGCGGCCGAGTACTCTAAGAGTTAAAATAGTACCTTAGTTCGTCACACTTCCTGACCACGTCGAAAGACCGAGAAGACCTTTACATCTATCTTGTCATGTCCCCTCGTGCTGTTTGTTCGGTCCTTCTATCAAGAGGGCAAGGAGCATTCCTCATCTACTGCATCAACAAAACCATGGTGAGTGTTGAGACTCAATACCTACAGTTAGGAAAGCTTTGCATTGGAGCTATTTCGAGTGAAACTAGCGCCCTACTTTCAAACGTGCCTAATTGTACTGTTAACCAAGTACACGTTGAAGACCCTCTTCTTAAAGGCTTATCTCTCCAACCGGATATCCAAGTGTTGGCCGTTGAGCTTGCCAATTTTAATATCTGGTATCGTCCCCACACGACAATCAAAGCCCAAGTTTGGCCGACTTTGTTGCCGAATTCCGCCGTCTCTCCAACCAGATATCCAAGTAGGATGTTGAGCTTGCCAATTTTAATATCCAGTATCAGCCTCGGGCGGCAATCAAAGCCTAAGTTTGGCTGACTTTGTTGCCGAATTCTCCTTGAGGGATGTCCAAGCTGGACCACGACCAAGCACATCACAGACTCAACAAGTGGAGCTGACTAAAGATGGAAATTCTTCCGCGGAGGCCTATGGCAGCTCTAAGTGGATGATGTCTCCAACAACCACGGGATTGGAGCCAGAGCGGTAATGCTATCCCCGAGCCAAGTCCTACACGATCATGCCCTCAAGATCAATTTCCAAGCCTCCAACAATGAGGCCGAGCTTAAGGTCGCCAAACTACGTATCACCGAGGAGATGGGAGCCGAGGATTTGGTGGTGTATAGCGATTCACGACTTCAAGTCAACCAGCTGTCAATGGAGTATGAAACACATGATGACACGTTTAGGTATGTCGACCAAGCAAAGTCCCTAATAGGGAAGTTTAACACATTCTATCCTAAACAGACATGTCACGAGCAAAACGCACACGTCAATGCCCTTGCTAGATTGGCCTCGGCATCAAACATTACGCGGCAGAGGTCAATCTTTGTTGACACGCAGCGGAACATTGAGCTAGAAGGGGAACCCTAGAAGTGCTATCTACAAGCCTAGGTCCAAGCATGATGGACCCTTTTCTAGCTTTTTTTCCAGACGATGTCATGCTGGAGGACAAGAGGGAGGCCCACAAGATCTGCCATAATGGCCCAATATTGTTTAGGACGGACCAAAAGCTTTATAGGAGATCCTTATCTAGCCCATACCTCCTTTACGTCCATTTGGCCTTGACAAAAAAAGGTCTTGCACGAGCTACATGCCAAAAGTTGGAGATACACTCGGGTGGCCAATCACTCATACACTGAGCACTTTCTCAAGGGTACTAGTTGCCAAACATAAAGAAGGACGCAAACAAGGTCGTTCGGAATGTAACAACTGTCAATAGTTAGCCCCAATCTCCCATTAGCCAGCTGAGAACCTTCAATCACTCACAAGCCTATGGCCATTCGCTTAGTAGAGCTTGATATCATCAGTAAGATCCTTGTTGCATCGTGTGAATTCAAATTCCTCATTACTACTACCGATTACTTCACCAAGTGGGTAGAGGTCGAACCACTAGTGACAACTGAAGACAAGGACGTTAAGAGATTCGTGTGGATGAACTTTGTTCCTTGGTTTGACATATCATACGCCCTCATCTCGAACAATGGAATCCAAATCGTGGTGGACTTGTTTAAGGACTTCGGTGTCAAGCACTGAATCAACTTCTACAACTCCATCACCTCCTATCTAAAAGGTAAAAATGTTTTTAATGATGTTTGGTTTGGTTAGCCAAAATAAATATGTTGCTATTGGATTATGCCAGCCTATGAATGCATTGTACATCGAAATTCTTTAACTCTAATGTTCCGATGTGAGAAGTCCTCAATCAAATATGTCATAACACGAAAAGCTATGTTGAAAGAATTCAAAAGATGAGATGCAGTATCTCAAGGACTGAGCAGGTATGTGCCATTCGGAAGTCCATCCGGCCTCCTATTCGGCAGTCCTTCTAGAAAGCCGGCCAGAAATCCAGCAAGAAAGCCGGCTAGCAATCCGGTTGATTCAAGATTAGATTTGCCAAACGGCTTAATCCTATTTTCCTATACTACCTTCAGAAATATCAATTACCTTTCGTGGAAGTATCTTTAATTGAGAAAATCAGAACTAATTTGATTTATCGTATTGCTCTTTCGGTTCATAGTCGTTGGTCTCAAAGAGGAAAATTTAGTGACTGTTGTTATGGAAAGTTCACAGGATCAAATCAGACTAATATTACTGAAGATTTTGATTGGAAGTATACCAAATCAGTGTGATACTTTAAAAGGATCATTAGAGGCTAATCGACAGCTACTGAACTTGCATACATCGTCAGAAGGAGATTACAAAGTATCAACAGTTCCTACCTCTGAAGCTTATCACCTGCAGCAATTTATTATTTCAGAGCTTTCTTGAGCCTTTCACTTGTATATCCTCTTGGATAAATCCACACACCATATATCTTACCTTGTGAGATAGTGAACCCATTCCACTGTGATTTAGTTAGGGTTCCTTCACTATCTTTTGGTTGTGTTTTTGTTCGGAAGTATTTTACTGTAGTGATTTATTATGAGCCTTGCACTAGTTTGTATATACTAGTTGTGAGGAAAAGTACTTAGAAGAACTTGGTCTACATGTACCAAGGAGTGGCATCGATCTGCGTGTATTGATTGCAAAGAGAAGTTGAGTGTTCGGTCTGCATGTATCAAGCTAGGTGTACCGGTCTGCGTGTATCGGTAAGAGTGAATGTAAAAGAGGAGTTGGTCTCATAAATCAATCTTGTGTAAGTATTGGATCATAGTAGAAACGGTGATTGTTCAAGGGAACAATCACTAAAAGTGGACTAAGCACATCGCCCAACCACTTTAAAAATCTTCTTTTCCTGATTTACTTATTTTCAGTACTTTGTGTTCATTCTATTATCTTGTTGTGTTTAATTGTTTGTTTAAGTTGATTGAAAATAGAAAAAAAAAAAAAAGGAAGTCCACCTATTCACCCTCCCTCTAGGTGACTTATCACTATCCTCAAAGCAACAGTCAAGTCGAAGCTTCCAACAAGAAATTGTTGGAGAGATCAAGAATAAACTGATAGCAACCAAATGAAGATGGGCCAAAGAGCTATACAGTGTACTATGGGCCTACCAAACCACCCATGGAGGTCAATTGGCTAGACTCCACTCTCCAACCATCCACTGAATCCTCCACCATCAGGGCGCAATGGCCAAGGTACATTGAAGGATCCAAGCTATTGGGGCTTCAGAAGGCAAAGGCGCAGGCATTGCCACTGTGACCTCGACAATGGGAATGGTTGAGCTAGAGCCGAGCCTAGAAGATGATTAGGTTGTCGAATTGCCAGATGCCTGTAACCAACCACTGGTGTAGCAACTCTGCTCAACTCAACTCTTTGCTTAAGAGTGGATTGGTACTTCGTGATATATCTAAGCAATCAAGGAGCTTGTTTCTCCTCCTCTGGGATGTTGTATCCTGCTGCTGTCTAGTTCGCGTCGGCCCTCTTTTTCAGTCAACCACCCAAGCAGCAACAGCAAAAACAAAATCAAATATTAGGAGCTGAGCACAAGGGGAAAACAAAGAGAACAACAAGACATCCTACCGCATTCTTATTTCTCTAGAAACGCTAAAGTCTCTAGCCTGGGTTGGGCCGAGCTTGAACTCCACCCTAACCGCGACAAAAAATCATTTATGTATTTTTCTATGTTCGGGAGGTGGGTAATGAGTTATTCGTAGTCTGGCCGGATCAACAAGAACTTGCAGCTGGATGTTCAATTGGTGCTAACGAAGTAGATGCCGAAGAAGTCGTCCACTTCAAAATCTAATCCGAACTTGCTCATAAGCTTGGTAACCCCCATCAGGATGCTCAATATTAGTCCAAGGATTCTAGAGCGGGGAAACCGTACTCCGCCCTCTGTAATGGCCAAGTGTGTGGTCATGATCTACGGCTTGTGGTATCAAGCTTGAGCGCGCTAAGTCTATAAGGATTCGCTCGGCAGTACTATATGCATCTCTGAACATCTGCGACGCCGTGGGAGAAAACTTTGGTGTATGGGTTGGAGTCGGTTGCTAGCCCTTTAGCTGGTCCCCTTTCCTAGGTCAACTCTCATCATCCCCAGCCCCTCCTCTCCTCGTACTACCAGCGCTTTGGAATCGGGCTTTTGCTCAGACATCCTACCAAACAAAATGCACAGGTGGGAGTAAAGTTTTATGCTATGTTGTCATGTCAATACTCGACTGGTGTGCAGTGTTATCGGTCGATTTTACTGTGGTTGATGGGACAGTCCCAGGCCCTACTATTCAATAAAGGAACAATACTACTTGAAATAATGCAAATCAACAAGTCGGATTCAACTACGAATGTGAAAGACAGCTGATAACAATGGTTTCCAGGACTCACATGGGTTTTGATGAAGATTTGGTGTTGAAAACTACAAACAATTGTTGGGTTTATGGGGTTCTTCAGAGCTTCAAAAGCACTAGAGAGAGAAAGGTGAGGTGTTTCTCTCTCTAGGAGCCCACCTTGTCCTCTACAAATGAGCGCTTGACACATGGCGTCAACCATAGACATGTCATTTCGTACAAACTATCCTTTGCCAGTGAACCACTCAACGATTGCCACGGGACCTAGTGAGCTGCACGATGGCCGCTTTTAGCACATAATCAACGCACGAAAGATCAGGGAATCTAGCTAAACAGAACATTCAATCCCTCTCATCTTCCATTCATGACCGAGTAGAGGAGTTGAGGGGATATTGTAGTAGGCCAGACCTATGAAGCGCCAGGCTACGGCACATTGTTCGGGTTGGATTCAGCAACCATTGAACGAAGGATGATTGGTCCTTCCCCTTACAATGATGGGTCCTCAGCCTAGTTCACTAAAGCAATGGATCGGACCGAAGGCTCAACCCGCACATCGTGCAACCAGCCTGTCTTCAGGGGCACGACCAGTGTGTGGATCGAGCGGACGCAGATAGTTGGCATGAGCATGGCACAACAACTTTGCAAAACTCCACGTAGTCGACAATTGGCTCGACATAGGCGCATAGATTGCAGCCCAACACTCGGTGCGTCATGCATGACGTCATAGGAAGACACAGTTGTTTCTCACGTCATAGGGGACAGGAGGGTTGCCCCATACGTGATACACAACGCGGTTGTTCCATGCTTCTTTGTGTACGACGCGTTTATCTCAAACATCATGGTGTGTGTGCCATGGCAGTCCTTTATAAGGTAATTAAGGCACTTAGTACCAGGTAAGCGGTATTACTCATTCTCAAGTGTTTTTCAGGTAAACCATTTCCTTTCAAGAACTAACTTAAGTCTCAAAGTGCCCTATGGCTACCTTCATTCGATCAACACTAACTAATTGTTCCCTTTTGCAGTTCAAGCGAAAGGAACTCAGCGTAGGTAGCCCATAGAGAGATCCACTAGTTTAGAACTCCACACGTGACTTGACTTAATGCTAGAATCTATGAACCACGAACACGTATAAGCGTACGGACACGAGACATGGAAATCGTAAAAAAAATGGGAAGACCGACAAGGCAGTGGACACAACAAAATTAGCGCATATATGTGTGTACATAATTAGTTTTTATCCATTTTGTACCCAGAAACGACCAAAGCTAGTATTCAATATTAACTCTTACCTTTTTACTATGTATGGTCATTGGCTTTAGTATCCAACATCTGCTCTCAAGCAATAACCTATCAGTTGGGTGAAGAACCTGTACTCAACTGGATTGCGTAGGTGAATCCTTGCTATGAAAGTAGCGTAACATCTTGGCCGTAAACTACTTAGCAATATTTCATAGCAACTTTTCACATGACAAATGTTCGTCAAGCCAGGTTGGGCAATATGTTCGAACTGTACAATTCAAATAATTGCTCGGGCATTAGTATTTCATTTCTCAATTGTGAAACCAAATAGAGATTCAATTTCCCTTCACTACAATTCTCTGAAGTGGTATGCCAACTAATGCAAGAAAATCAAATAAAATAGAGTTTGATGCTTGCTTGTCGCCCATCTACCAAGGTAAAAAGGCCTACTTGGAGAAGTTTGATCTTCTAAATAAATTCTAAACAACAGGGAAGATGTGTGAAATCAACTTCAACTTGCATAGACTTCTTTCTAACTCCAGTTACATTATCACAATCAACTACGCAATAATATTCTTTAGCCAATTGAACGATTGCCAATTTGAAAGTGAAATTATTGACAAATGTATCCACATTAGTTTAGAGAATAATGGTGGGTGTACAGATGACCGATCAATGATTACTATTGCACAGATGAACCAACAAGACATATGTATGCACAAATGTTCTAGAACATAGTTAATTTTGCGGTACTACAACATGACGTAATAGCAAAATATATCTGTAGCATAGCTACAGTAAACAATTTAGGAATTTTGGTGCTACATCAGAAAGCAATTATGGTATCCTTTTCAAACTAGAGAGGACTATCTGAGGAAATATATCATTTTGTGCCTGGAAGGCAACCCAAGCAAATGATGCAGGGATAGAGAGATCCCTAAAAGACTTCTATGGTAGAAATAAATCTGAAGGAGATGCACAATACCACCTTAGTGCACATGGATTGGAAGCTTACAACTAAGAAATTAAATCACAACTCACCACAAAATATTATCCCAGTGAAGGAAGCCACCATGACCTCTTGCATTTGTGAACTTGTATATGGGACCAGAGGCTGGGTACAGAAATATTAAAACTCGTCAAATGGAAAATGATTAAAAATGTGATATCTGCAGATACCAATAAAAAATCAAACAGTAAACATGGAAACCCAAGCCATATAACTACAAAGTCCAGAGTGAGGCTGAGGATACCTTCATAACCCTCCAGCACAGGATCTTCTGATAACAAAATGGGTGTGTCTAGGTCAACGAATCTGTACATAGAAATATAACATCGTAAATGTTCATAAACATTGACGGTATGGAGCATAAATTGTCCACATAGACAACTATTCAGGAACATATGAGCAGACAGTTACTACTAAAAAAATACTTATACAAACAGAATAGTACAGAAATTGAGCCCAGAATGACATGTCAGTATACTTACATAGCCACATCAGTACTTATCCAATAGGAAACTAGAATTAAATGTATCAAAAGGATTATTAAAAGACAACGAACGGTTGTTCCCTCCAACCACTTTCTATTGGTGGCGTAAACCCAAAATAGCATCTTCAATTGTTCAGGCCACCTGGAATGAATGGAACTTCTTCGCAATGGAGAATAATTCCCACTTCACTGCAAAATATTGTATCCAGGAATAAAGAAAGTCAAAGTATTTCTGTCGTATTTCTTCCTCTTGTACTATGATTTTACTTTAAGGGGATGTTGACAAATCTGGCTTCTCTATCTCACTGTTATACATGCATTAAAGGCTAAAATCATAAGATAATTGTATACATAGTTTATGGTCTCTTTAAAATCGGGGTATGCACATTCTAATCTGATTATCACTGTGAGAGTTCTGGAACCTAGGCAACGAGAGAATCCAACAGCACCAACAAAGATAAAGAGGGCAAAGAAGTGCCCGGGACAGGGGTACCTATTGTCAAGGGGAGATGAGAGAGATGGAAGTGGCAAGGGGGAGAGCTGCTGCTGGTTGTGGAAGGAAATAGTCAAGGGGGGAGACATGAGTGAGAGAGTAATGAATTGGAGGAGAGAGGAGAGAATCCCAAACAATTTAGTGGTCCAATTTTTATGCTGGCACATCTTGATTGGTTTTACATAGGGGTGAGTAAGTTCAAAATTTCCATATAAGAAAATGGTTGGAGTGGAGAAGGGGATTTTGCCTATTAATTGCGCCACATAAGCTGCCACGTGTAACATACACCTCGTTCTGGTTCAATTCTTGGTAGAAGTTCTCGCCAAGAATAGCATTTTTGTTCCTAAACACCAATGTTCAGTAATCTTACCAGGATTGTACTGTCAGACACATCCAGGATCCAGCACAAACACTGTGCGGTGAAGTCTATGTAATGCCTCTATGGTTTGAATTTTGTGCAGATTAGTTCCGGACTTTCGAACTTGACCACATAACAATTTTATGGTTGATGGAGTGACCCCAACGTTATTCTTTCCCATATGACCACTTTCTAGCATCAAATTACCATTATAATCCTTCCAAATTGCCCTTATAACTCCCCCCCCCCCCCTTCTCTCTCTCTCTCTCTCTCTCACAAAACAACGATTTTTACACTCTCCAGTTTCCCCTCACCGAACAGTACGTTCTTCCCCCCACTTCATTTCCATCCCCCCTGAACTGAACCGGTAAACTGGGGGCTGTGGGGTATTCATCTCAGCGTAAAATGCCATTTGTTTATCTCTTCGTCATCTCCCAGCCACCAAATGCTATGAGTGAAGAAATTCATAACTAATTCGTTAACCAACTGGAAAACATGTGGCATCAACAGTGCTTCTGAGTGTTTGAGTCTTGGCCTTGTGCTAAGATTAGCTCAGTTCATAGCTTAACAATGGGGGCCACATACGGAATTGATCAGCTACGCAACAGTATCACATGTATATGAAGGAGGAGAGTTGGAGATAATCATTGGATAAGCATAGTAACAAAGGCAACTTTTTCATTAATGGAAAATTGTGATGCTTACTTGAAACATCCGAAGCCAGAAGCAAGATGACCAGCAAAACCCATGGCCAGTCTAGTCTCAACCATACCACCAATCATCAGATTCAATCCAGATGCCTTTGCCACTTCAATAATTTCAAGAGCCCCAAGAACCCCTACTTTGGCAAGCTTAATGTTAATGACATTTGCAAGATTTTCTTTAACTATTTTTCTAATATCAGCTAGACTTCGGCAACTTTCATCAGCAGCGATGTCTACCCCATATTTGTCTTTTGCAACATGATAAACATGACCAAGGCCTTCCCAATCATCTCTGTGAACTGGTTGTTCAAAGAGAATTGGAGTAACCTCCATATCTGCAAGAAAGTAATGCCTTAGTGATCTCCACTTATCATAAGACCAAAATTGCTTAAAATCATGAAATGGGCCAAGAGAGAGAAATAGAGAAACCAATTGAAGAATTCTTATGAGATAACATATAAATTATCTGCTCTGTGTATATTTCTAAGATACTATGGAACTGATGGATAAAAAATGATTGCCTTAATAATCCACCATTTATTTTACCATGCAATGTTTGAAGAACTTGAATAGCTTCATTGGATGTGTAACCCTCATTAGCATCCAGGATAAACAAGCAATCAGGGTAAACCATTCGTATTGCCTGCAACAGTTGTATGTCTCCATCCAAATTCTTGCCCACCTTAAGCTTCAAGGTCCTAAATCCTTGTTTACGATATTTTGAAGCCAATTCAGCAGCTTCAGCAGGGGAACAAATGGGAATCTACAAACCAAAATAGTCAAAATTGAAGCATTACTACTGACCTAAAAGTTTGTTTTTATGGCCAAACTCGTTGGCACTGAACATGGTTTTTAGATGTTTTTGGATTATTTTCGTCTTTTTTTAACTTTTTTAAAATTTGCTCCATACTTTTTTACTTTTTGAAATCTCTCATCAATGAACCAACAGTCCACAAAAATTTGACACAAAACTAACAAATGCGAAATTTTTTCAAATAAAAACAAAAATATAATCGAACAGAAAAGTTAGGCCAAAATATTTAATGCAAAAAATTCATGATAAAGGAAATATGACCTTGTAAGAGTCACTAAACCTGGAAAATGTTAAGAGCTCATTTTCCTAAGAAGAACCAATTGGGAAGGAACTGAACCGTGATATCAGTGTTAGGGTATCTGAAACTCCACCAAATATTGTACCTCGCTAAACATGGTTTAACGAAAGACAATTCACGATAAAGGAAATAGGAGCATGTCATAGTCACTAAAAACTGGAAAATATTTCTAGGAAGAATGAATTGGGAAGGAACTAAACTGTGATATCAGTGGTTAGGGTATCTGAAACTCCACCAAATAGCTTGTACAAAGGTATGCCAACGCTGTTCGCGACTGCATCAATTAATGCCATCTCAACTCCAGCCCTAACCTGTAATTGCAGATTAAACTTTATTAGAATAAGGAAGAATCCAAGTCTCGTGAGTTCAAAACTTGAGGTGAGAATTTTCATTGAATTCAAGAAAAATGCATGGACTAAAGGAAAAAAACAAACATGCAAATATCTTTCATTTGGCACTGATTACACAGTTTGGCATTCCATCATATGAATAACAGGACACACACAAGAATATAGGTAGTGCTGCCTGATTAACATAATCTTCACAGCAACACCAGTAAACATCTGGGCAGTATGAAGTTTGGTAAAATCAGGTATCGCATGATGAGAACAAGTTCACGAGTAACAAATTTGGTAAAGCATCCAAATCAAAACCAATTAGCAATGTGGAGATGCCGCTCAGGCTCATAAACTAGTTTTAGAGGTAATAAGTAATCAACATGGGGCAAACTCTAACACTCTCGCACTTGTCATCCCTAGCCCGCATATGCAAAGGTAAACAACGGATCCTTAACACAAATCATAACAAAATAAGGTGTACTTGTGGCACAAAACAGTAAGTCATGTCCAAAAGCTTCCAAAACCCTAGCTCTAAAACCATGTTAAAGTATCCAACTCAAAATCATTTGGCAAAGAGTGAAGAGGCCACTCAAACTCATAAAATAGTTTTGGACGTGTAAAGTTTTGGAATCACGAAGTTGGGTTGTACCTTTTATTGCAATCATTATATAAATACAACTAGGAACATAATTACACTGCGACCCTCTAACACTAAGCTAATAACTAATTACTAATTGCACAATTAATTTACACGGGAACCCATATCTGAACACTCCCCCTCAAATCGGTGCGAAGATATCAATCAAACCCAACTTGGACACAATGGGATGAAACATCTTGCTGCCAAGGCCTTTTGTGAATATATCCTCTAGTTGATCTTCAAACCACACAAAAGGCATGCATATCAAACCCTCGCTCAGCTTCTCTTTGATGAAGTGTCTGTCAATCTCTATATGTTTCGTTCTGTCGTGTTGAACAGGATTATGAGTAATGTTTATGGCAACTTTATTGTCGCAGTAAAGTTTCATCGGACCATTATCTCCAATCCCCAAATCCTGTAGTAAGGTGTGAAGCCACAGAAGCTCGCAAGCACCACGAGCCATAGCTCTATACTCGGCTTCTGTGCTGGATCGAGCAACCACTGATTAGTTCTTACTTCGCCAAGTCACCAAATTTTTCCTAATGAAAGCACAGTAACCAGATGTAAAGCGTATGTCATCTACGGACCCTGCCCAGTCCGCATCAGTAAATATCTTCAGACGCAAATGACCATAGCTAGAGAACAAAATCCCCCTTCCTGGAGCTGACTTGAGATATCAGAAGATGCGATAAACAGCATCCATATGTGCGGTACGTGGATCATGCATAAACTGACTAACAACTCCTACAGCATATGAAATATCAGGTCCAATGTGAGCTAAATAGATCAGCCGACCCACAAGTCTCTGATATCTCTTTTCGTTAGTACGTTCCCTAAGATAGTGATTAGCCTCAATAGGAAAATCTGCAAGTTTACAACCTAGCATACATGTTTCCTCTAACAAATCAAGAATGTACTTCCGTTGAGAGATAAAAATACCTTTGTCAGATCTCGTCACTTCCATCCCAAGAAAGTATTTCATTGATCTTAGATCCTTGATCTCGAATTCTTGAGTCAGTTGAGCTTTAAGGTCAGAAATCTCATCCACGTCATTGCCTGTCATTATCATATCATCAACATAAACAATAAGGATAGCAATCTTGCCACCACTTCCTTTGATAAACATAGTATGATCAGCATGACTCTGCCGGTATCCAAATCTCAACATAGCCCTCGAAAACTTATCAAACCAAGCCCTTGGTGATTGTTTCAAACCATACAAGGCTTTCCTCAATCTATATACCTTACCTTGACTTGCAGTTGAGGAAAACCCGAGCGGTATTGCCATATAGACTTCCTCTTCTAAATCACCATGGAGGAAAGTATTTTTCACGTCAAAATATTGAAGGAGCCATTCAAATTAGCAGCACAAGAGAATAGAGCCCGAACAGAATTCATCTTTGCTTTTATATAGCGATCCTACGTGGATTTAAAAGCAACTAAGTCACTGATCAGGTATGCAAACTTACTTATATGGGCTTAAACAATCTCCAAGGGCATGGTTTGGAAGATTTTCAAAAGTGATAACAGATATGAGGTACAGACAAAGTCAGGGAGACCATACATTATTCATCAAGCATTCAAGTTCAGAGGGAGTCACGACTCTTCTGGCATATGTCCACGACATCATCATGACCGGAAATGATAAAAAGGAAAGACAATTGTTGAAACAATACTCAGCCAAGGAGTTTGAGATTAAAGAGTTTGGGAGGTTAAAGTACTTTCCCGGTATTGAAGTTACACACTCTAGGCAGGGAATTTTTATCTCTCAGCAGAACTATGTCATGAATCTTCTCAAGAAAATAGGAAAGTTGGCATGCAAACCAACAAGCACTCCAATAGATCCCAATCACAAGCTAGAAGAGACCAAGGGTGACGATACTGTGAATAAAGAAATGTATGAACGCCTAGTAAAGAGACTCATTTACCTCTTACCACACGAGACTAGATATAGCTTATGTTGTGAGCATGATTAGTCTGGTCATGCACAACCCAAAAGATGTTCATCTACAAGTTACCAACCGAGTGCTACAGTATCTTAAGGGGACTCCAGGAAAGGGCATCTTGTTCAGAAGAAACACAAAACTAGTGCTTGAGGCATACATTGACGCTGACTATGTTGGATCAATGGTGAATAGAAGATCGACTTCTGGTTAGTGTGTTTTTCTTAGTGGAAATCTAGTGACGTGGAGAAGTAAGAAACAAAGTGTGGTGGCTAGATCTAGTGCGGAAACAGAATTTAGAGCAATAGCTCTAGGAGTTTGTGAATTATTATGGGTGAAGATTATTTTGGAGTATTTGAAGATTAAATGGGATAGACCAATGAAACTCAATTGCGACAATAAATCCACGATCAACACTGCTCATAATCCTGTTCAATATGATCGAACAAAACACATAGAAGTGGACAGGCATTTCATCAAAGAGAAGTTGGATAGCGGTTTGATTTGCACCTTATGTGTCTACTGACTGCCAACTTGCTGACAAGCTTACTAACGGATTAAGTAGTATAGCATTCGAGAGAAGTGTATCCAAGTTGGGAATGGAAAACATATATTCACAAGCTTGCGGGAGAATGTAGAAAAATAAGGGATTTGATGTGTATTATTAATTAGGAAATTGTGTTTTAAGAAAGTGTATTATTTGTATTCCTAGAATTAAGAGATTGATTAATTAGGATTCGATTTGATATGATTTGATAAGGTAGGATTCATTATACTGAGAAATCAATTAGGATTGTTTTCTATTTGGTAGCTAGGAATTTATGTATATAAACTTGTGTACAGCATTTGAATCAATATGAGAATATTTTTTCAATTCTTTTTTTTTCTTTATTTTTCCGCAATTTTGATATTGAAACTCCTACACAGCCTAATGAAAATGTATGAGTAAACCTCAAAAACTAATATCGATTCTTAAAAACTTAGCACTTTCCATTTAGATAATAAAATTGGTTTTCTTACCATGCTTGAGCTTTTGTGTAAAATTATACTAAAAGCTATCAATACATAAACAAATTTATCCTAGCTTAACTGTAGCCCTAATCTTTGAAGTGTAGCAGTATCATAGTATATGTACTGTATTAAATCTATACCATAAATCCATATCCACCCCTCATAGTCTATCACTAACTTGAATGTCCATATTTTGACAAAATGATTCAGGGCACAAATAGCAACACAAGTTTTCCTCTTTTTCCATTTCGCAATGTTGCAGTTAACACAATTGCAGACCCCAACATATCATTAGAAAACACTAATAAGCATGTGATTTTTGCTTTTGGAATGCCCACACCAGATGTTACTCTTTATTCCAAAATAGTAAATTTAGCAATCAGAACAATCCAACAAACATTTTCCTATCCATCTTAGTCAAGGTACCACTAAGACAAAAAATGGAGTCTAATGAACAAGAATTTTAGAGTAGTGGATTTCTGTTAAAGAGAATGTAATCACCGCTTACGATGCACCATGAACTCTACTGCTGATTACGTAAACTATAATTCCACACCAATCTGTTGAAAAAATCCGCTACAACTAGATTAAAATTTAAAGGTGTGATCCGTAGAGGTTTACCTTGTCATACCACATTTTAGGAGGCATAACCACAAATCCAGTCCAAACTGGGCAATCAGTTCAGCTTTCAAGTCCCATGCTTTGGTCTTGATTCAAAAAATGAGAAAGCAAATCAAATGGTTTGGTTTTTGGATGTATGCTAATGGTTTTGGTGCTAAACCGATCAAGACAGCAGTGGAATATAGCAAATGTATTCATACTTGGAAAATACCTTCTATAGAGAGACCAACCATAGATGACTATTCACGGATGCAAGAGTCTGTAGATGATTTTATCAGAAATGCTTGAAAAACTAAGTTTTGATTTGTTCTCTTATGCAATTTTAAGCGCGTTAAATGTTTTATAAGTAAATATTTAACATGAATTGAACAGTGGATCAAAATTAAAATCGAACCATAGTCCCATGAGTTGGATTGGTTCGGGTCTATGAGTTACAAGAATTGATTTGGTTCTCAAAACTTCAAATCTGTAAGAATTGTTTGATCCTTAGTTTATCACAACACTGAACCAATCTAATCCAAACTCACCACTCCATTTTAGAGCACGTACCATGCTCCCATTCTCATTTCACACATTGGAATGAGTCCCGCTTTGGGTAATGTGGGAGATGAAAAAATCTCATAACCGACCCAAAGATGTCTAAGAACCAACAAGCAGCCTACTCATAAACGAAGGCCTCGTCCAACTACTGTGTCATCTCGGCCCAACAACCGTCTTGAACAACAGTTGTATCGGGCCGTCGTCTTATCAATACAGGGCCTCGGATGACTGTCACCTCAGACCAGAAGCCACTCTGGTCAGCAATGTCAACCAATGCAAAAGTTAAGTCCTATAATGGGCAGCAAATGCAAAAGATGCACTCAAGTGCACTCACCAGTACACAACCGATTCCTATAAATAGGAACGAAGATTCACCAGCAAGGGGATTGATCAATTGGAGACTAATTGGTTCTAGGTTGATTGTTGAGATATTCTTAGCCACTTTACACACCACAAATCTGCAAGCAACTCTTTACGTTCTTCCTTAACCTTTACATACTTTCTCGACAGAACATTGTTCTCTGAGCCTTTCTTCCTACAATTGCTAACTTAGCTATCGGAGGGCATTCTAGCCACCTGTCGAAGTGTCTCTGGCTAGTTGTTCCTTTTGCAGAGAATATCGAAGCAAACGCATTGTGATACACTTCCAGGAAAACCCTTTTCAACTCCAATAAGACTCGTGGGGAGTCCATAAGCCAACACCCATAGTTGGCGACCAAAGTGGGAGTTGAAACCTAAGTTTCCATGGAAGCTACACTACCACACGTTTCAACACAATCTAGCAATGCAGGTGCGCGAAGAGAAGCACAAAACCCAGAGGCATGAGCCCCAACCGCAGAAACAAATTGGGTTTCATCAACCGGCCCAACTAGCGCTAATGTGCTTGTGCAAGGAGAATCAATTGGACTAAACGAGGACCTCTTGGCTCGTTTAGACAAACAAAAAATGGAGCTTCAACGCCTCAGAAGGAAGGTGAATGAGGTCGAACCAATCTCCTGACGCAAAAGACTAGAGACAAAAAGGGGACGAGGACGCTCTAAGAAAAGACACCGACGAGATAGGGGACCGAATGTATCATTTTCCCCAAGAGCGGGAGCCTCAGGCTCCCCAAAGTGCTTGAAAGGAATGGTTGAGCCAAGGCAACCAGAAAGAAGCGAAAGGTCTCGTACAAGTATATCAAGGACAGTGGGAGCTCGCCACCACAGGATCTGAACCTCGCAAAAGGAAGAAGGCAAGCAGCGTTGATCAATTTGGCCAACTACAAGCACCAGCTAACAAAATCCTACAATAAGAGGGTTAAACCATAAAAATTTAACTAAGAAAAGCTCGTGCTGAAGAAAGTTCTCCCAACCGAGAAGAAGACGACCAACGAAAAACGAAACCCCACTGGGCATGGACTTTACAAGCTCATCCCAGTGGTGGTGCATACTTCCTCAAAGGAGCACATGGATAGGAACTTCCACACCAATGGAACGCGACCCACTTGAAAAAATACTATGCTTGAGACCAAGCTATATAATATCTCCTCAAAATTAAAATAAAAAGATTATCGATTTTGCAGAAAGACTCAATCTTCAGTGACAATGGCATCATGATGCCCAAAACAGCGCATTGTGCACTTCAACACAAGTGACATGAGCCAAGCCATCATTATGTGCAACACAACGCAGTGCGCACCTCGGCACCATGTGCTGATGGAACAAGTCCTCAACCCTATGACACGTGACATGAGCCATGACATCATCATGCCCAACAAAGCGCACCGCACACCTTGGCACGATGTGCACAGGGAACAATTCTTCGACCTTGTGACAAGTAACTGGAGTCATGGCTTCATTATGCCCTAAAAAGTGCACTGTGCACCTCAACACCATGTGCACTGTTAGCGGGATATAATAGAAGAGAGAGAAGTGTCTAGGATACTTAACATCCTAACACAATAACTTTATTTATATAGAATGCGTAGACTACAGATTGTCTCACACAACCAATGTGGGATTAACCCACTCACACAACCAATGTGGGATTAACCCAAATATTCTAACAAAATCCATTTTGGGTCTGAACGGAATAGGATTTTCCATTACTTAATAAACTAAACAAAACATGGATAAATA
>JABCMJ010000319.1:0-20336 GCA_014822125.1 Arbutus unedo
AATATAAATGATAAAAGAGTATTTTAAATCAGTAGGAACAAGTATTAAAATCGTAGAAGCATGGAATTATATAAAGAATATCAAAGGCATAAAAAAATAAAATTATTGAGATGAAAATACTCTTAGATTTTCGAAGCACGTCAATTAAATCAGGAGGTGCAACTTGATTGATTGTTATAGAGCAAATCAGTTGACCACTCTAGTGCAATATGATTTATCATCATAGAGCAAGTCATTTAACTAATAGAGCAAGCCATTTAATCATTTGGAGCAAGTTAATTAACCATTTGTATATCTATTGTAATGTTTTTGGAGCAAGTCATGTAAAGGAATTGGAGCAGGTCAACTAATCTGTTGGTGCAAGTGACTTGAATGTAGGGGTGATACAAAAAAATTAATGGACCGAAAAAATCAACCGGAATATTCGGTCCGCGGTCGATCCATAAGCCCGTTCAGTTGGTTTCGGTTTTTTTGGAAAAAAAAAAAATCGATTTTCGGTTCGGTCTTGGTTTTCACTAAATATATTCAAACTGAACTGAACTGAACTGAATAATATAATATCCAATCAAACCAAACCGAACCAATTTAGAATACTAAACCGATTTAAACCAAATTGAATCGGAACATGTAAAAAGACCGAACTGATTTTGAAGTGAGACCCGAAAAAAAAAATGACTAGACCGAATCAACCCGAACCAATTAGCCAAATCCAAAATTCCTGAAAAAATCGACTGGACTGAAGCAACCTGAAACCGATTTCGGTAGGAATCGGATATTACTTTTTTCACCCCAAACAGATCGGTTCCGTCCGTCATGGCCAGAAAAACTGACCAGATCGAATCGATTTCACCTTACTGAACTCTAGAGAGGGATAATATAAACCCCCGTGGAACTCGGCTTTCAAAAAACCGACTTACAACGGAATGATGCCCAAAAACTTATATACACAAAACGAAGCACAAATAGTTTATCACACTTCCGCAATCGACGTCCACGATGGCCCACTCTATCGACACTGACCTTATGGTAGCCCTTTCTCTTTTTGACAGCTCCACTCATCGATCAGTATTCAACACTTTTTAAGTAACTTAATACAGCATATAGGTTGCCGCCTCCGCAGCTCAAACCGAAAGCTGATAACTAGCTCTTACATCAAATGATACAAGCCCCTAGATAGAACTCCGGCTTATAAGGAAAGGGTGCCCAAGAACTTTTATTCACATGACCAGGCCCATTAACCGATCAGGGTTCCAACCGAATAGTTCAAAATATAACAAACAAAAATCAAAAGGGAAGAAGAGGGTTTGCAGCCAAAATTGAGTTTTAATTAGATATGGTCTCGTGGCACTTGAGGAATTCTGGTCGAGATGGATAAAATTTACATAGAGCTTGGAAAATTACCACTGCAGTAACTGGCAATTCAAAGAAATGAAAAACTCTGATTGGAAATGCATGTGTAACACAGACAGATAAGCCGTGCAGAAGTTTTATACATCAAGATCGATTCGAGCACTGCCAAAGGACAAAGAGAATGTACATCAGAAATGCCAAGCAACACAGGTACAAAACGGATTTCAAGAGTAGGGGCATCAAAGCCCATCCAGCATATCAAAGATGAGAGAATTCGAGACGAGTCTTTACATGCTTTTGTGAATGTGCTCATTTTCTCCTCCTGCTTCAAATTCCAGCCCTTCAATTCTCATCCGGCCCACATTAACTGCATATTTAAACTTCTTGTTAGGAATCAGACAAAATAGCTGTAAATGAAACACCCGAAGAGGACAACAATGCCTTGGTGCTTAACATTTTAGCTGTGACCACTGAAATAAGGGTGGCCATAGGTCTCAAAGGAACTGCTTTCCTAAATGTGCTGCAGTAGCATCCGCTTGCAAAACAAATCATGTTTTGCTTAATTTTTCCTCCTACAGCATAGGCTTATAATTGTGAAAATTAAGATGACATACTTCTTATTCTCATTGCTTCTAGAAAACAGTTGCCCTATCGGCGCTTAATGCCCACAGAGAGGATATCCACCAGGTGCAGAACCAATTTTTCTATGGTCTTAACAATTCCTTATCCAAATAAATGTATCTCGTATAAGAAGGCTCGATGAAAAAGGGAAGGGATGAACAAAGGAACTGGAATACTTACCAACAGCATCCATCCCAGCTAATTTGGGCATGAACTTCCTAATATGGTCCTCGGCTTCCTTGTCAGCTTTTAGAGTCTCACATTCAAATGAAACTAAAATCTTGCTTTTTCCATGCTCCTGTTCAACCATACCAACGACATCCTTCTCCCATCTGTATTAGGTAATTTGATAGTGAAGCAACTATGAATCAATTGTCGTAGAACGAGAGACAAAAGTTGAAGTATGCCTATCCATAGAAAACTAGCAGCATTGTACGCCTACAAAATAAATGTTCTTATGTTCATAATATCTCCAACATGGTGGTGTCATTGTATGAAGCTTATTTTTGCTGTTTTCAACAACACACAACAACAAAAGAACTTTTCCAAATTATGCACATGCTTAATATTTGATTATTCTACTGACCAACTCTCAAGAATAATTCAAAGGAAAATAAGCCTGGAATTTTTCAATACAATTCGGACAAATAATATCAACAAAAAGAACAAAAAATACTCTTGAACATCGACTATTCTCCGATGATGCATTATTCCTCAGAAAACAATGTGTAGAGCAATAATAGGTCAAAGATTAGCTTACCCATGAGCATGATCGACGTTACAAAACCGAGCAGCATCATGTCCTCTACACTCCACCACCACATCTTGTTCTTCTTTACTCTGTGTGCAATATCAAAACAAGGAAAAAAAAAAAGAAGGAACAATGAAAGAAAGAAAAATCTGGTCGCACCAAATATTTCTGCTGTAAATAAGTCAGGAAAGAGGAAATCATGATGAAGAGAGGAAAGGGCAAACATCACAAACGTTATAGTCCGTAATTGTGAGCTTGATCAACCGGTAATCCTCACCTCTGCTGCATTCCCTTTCACATGCCAACTCTTTACAAAGAAAGAAGAAACAAAGTCAAGAAAGAACTAGATAAGGGGATAATAATGGCTCTAGATAAAGCTGAATGTTGGGACAGTAATAGGAAGACTCGGTAGTAGGGATCACAGAATTTGTCTGTTTTAAGTGAAAATAATAATAATAATTCATGAAGTCGAAAAGCAAAAAGATCATGACCCAAGATCTCAGGTTGGGAGAAGATTACAGGGCCGTAAACTACTATAACTTGCCATGGACTTTAATCTTCAAAAACAAAGACTATAACTTCTCATGAATTGTAAATCTGCAAAAGCTTTAAGAAACCTCTGTCTGCGAGACTTCTAAATTTCTACTCCCAGCAAAAATGCTTGACAAATTATAGTTACAACAGACTGCAACAAACAATTTTTGACTAACATTTTATACACAAAAGATTCATAAAGACCCAAATAGTTACTGGTTCTGAAAATGGGTGAAAATGAGCCAAAGTCGAGCTAAGAACTGGAAACATAATGTATTTCAATTTTGTTTGTTCATCGGTCGAGCTAATATCAAAAGAGCTTTAATCTAGTTAATCGCTGCCTGAGCTCAAGCAGCTTGATTTTTGAAACCTCATTTGCTTGTCGAGCTGAGTAGTGTATCATTCAAGCTTGGTTTTAACAACTTAGCTTCAAGAATCTGTTAAATCTTAGTCTATTTATACCAAACTTTCAATATACCAAAGTTGTTCCATTTAATTGATTACTGTTAACCATGGGTCCCAAAACCACTAGCCACCCAGATCTAATTCATCACGAGTCCACCAACTTCCTGGCAAGATTCCTACGCTTATAAACCACCCACACAAAGGATTTGTGAGCATCGCGTGACAAAAGAAAGAAGAAAGGGAAGAAGGTCATAGATCATTGTAGCAGCTGGCAGCCTGGTGGCTAGTGTGTATATCTAACCAGAGGAGAGTTTGAACTAGTTTCTAACTAGCGGGACACGACTGCGGCTTTAGTAATTTGGTTCATTTAACTATTAACAGCCCTAGTTCTGAAGAGATCATATAACCACTGCCACTGATAGTTTGATACATGTGACTACCACGAATCTGGAAGAGAGCAAGAAATAAGACAATTAAACAGAAAACACAACACCTTGGCAATAATGAAAGTTACTTCAAGATATAAACAATATATATTCCCATGTATATGTATGTGTACACCAAAAGACAGAAAAATGTACCAGTGCCATGGAGGCCATAGCAGACGGATTGGGGAAGTTGAATGAAGTGTCCAGATATGGACCCACATGGCAGCAAGGCTATGGATGCGACCCCTTCAAATACTCTCCCCTCCTTCCCTCCCTTCGCTGGTTCTTCATCATCTGCTGCAGTATCCAACTATTAGCACATTTTAAATAGATAGGAAAAGCTTCTGAGCATGTAATTGTGAATATTTATGAGCACCCATTTACCAAATACGACCAACAAACATACCCATATGATCTTGAGTCTTCTTCCCCGCGATTGTTAAAACCCAGAAGAAACCCCTATACCCTTTCTACTTTGGGTTAACTACCGTAGCACTTTCGTATCTCTACTTAAATTCTATTTTGGCACTAAAATTTCAATTATTATAGTAAACTCCTTACACTCTGTTCAATTATAATGTTATTCTTCCACCCATCTTTTGTTTGTAGCTTACGGGGTGTTTGGCATTTGTTATTTTCTATTTTGATTGTTTGGCCAAGAATTATATAATCCATTCTCCCATAATACATTTGATTAAATATATGCTAAAAAATATTCATAATTCTAAAATCACCTCCATTCGGGTGAGGTTTTTTAATTTTCTATATAGATTTACACACTATTCTTCTATAAAAAAAAATTGTGCATTATCATTAAATACTTTTACAAAAAAATTATAGTTCAAAATCTAGAATTCGCAATCTAAAATTAAAAATTTGAGAAATAATTTGCTGACAAACACCTTCTTACTAAAATTGACTTCTAGATCACACATGACATAGTTCTCTTCTCTTGGACAAAATCTCACTTGTACACGTCATCTTTACTTCTATCTAAATCTCAATTGAGCTCCTTCACTTCAAAATGTTCTTTTATAAAAATATTGTGCAGTACATGGGCTAATTTTCAGTGTATTGGCATTCATAATTATGCCATAAAATATATATTAATATTAATATTTGTTTATTTTTACTTGTAGAAATTATAATAGAAAAAATTTTTGCTCCCACTATTTATTCTAAATAACAGCTCTCACTACTCTCATTTGTACACGCATGATGCATGTGTCCAAAGAATTTAGGAGAGCTGTAGTGCACATGTAGTGTGAGCAAAATGACATGATTTTGTCTACTGTGCCTACAAAACTATATCATTTTTTACTTATCACGCGAATTATTATCAAAATACATGAGTTCAAATAATATAATTTTAAAAATAAAATAAATAAAAACATATTATTTTATCTGCACTACAAAAAAGTGTACTAGAATTACTCCGAATTTATGCCTGGCCTCTAATAAAATTAAAAGTTAAGATGTCAGAGTAAAATATTAGTGAAAGTACAAGGGTGCTAAGTCTAGTTAACACCTTATGTTTTGTTCTTTCTTTGTGTTTGTTGGTAATCATCGAGGGAAGGGCCGAGATCACTCCGCCGTCGTATCCTTATTAAACTCTTCCTACTAGGCCAGCTGCTGTATCGTCCATCTCCTCCTCCTCCTCCTCCTCCTCTCTCTCTCTCTCTCTCTGTCTGTTGACTGAGTTCACTGGTGGTGTCAACAGAGAGACGTTACTTCCATATCCTACATGGGTTTGCTTCATTTCACTGGCTATGCATCATGAAGTCAGGTCTTTTTCCGGGTAAAACTTTCTACTTTAAGCCTCAAAATATATAAGCAATCTGGGATAGGTTATTGCCTCTTGAAATTGGGTTTATGAATGCTCAGCCTTATCCCTGTACCCACCATGTATAATTAAGTGAAGAAATATCGAATTTGTTTCTTTATCTTTCTGGAGGGTCGAGATATGGTAGGAATACTGAGGAATTCATTGGCAATCACCACTACATCATGCCCATATCACTCACATAGCTCAGGTAGCCCGGAGTGTATAACCCATCATCCATATGTTGCGTGTCGGGGATACCTTAGTTCAGACATAAAATCAAACAGAAGGCGTGCCAAGAACTGTGGCTTGAAGATTATGTCCATGCCTAAGCTATGCCCTGAAGAGACAAAATCATTACATGGGTTTGATAATTCTTTCATGGTCCAGCGGAAGGTTGCTATTGTCGAATTTGGGTTGGCTTGTGAAGAAGGAAATATAATGATTAGAAGAGACAAGGAAAATACTGATGTGAACCAACTGAAACAGAAACCACCTCCTCAGGGTAATCCATCAATTCAACTGGACTCGGATTCTGTAACTAGTGGTGCTAATCAGTCTTCACCAGTTTCAGAGAGAGTGGGAACTGGAAATGATAATAGGGTATATTTTCTTGAGGAAACAAGTGAAGAGAAATTGTCGGAAAGAATTTTGAGCCTTAGCAGAACGAATAGGAGTAAAAGTGCGATGGAATTGTATAGGTCCATGCAGTATTCTGGTCTAAAACCGAAATTGCATGCATGTAATTCCCTTGTCTCATGCCTGTTGAGGAATAGAATGCTTGATGATGCTTTAGGCGTTTTTAAGCTTATGCAAACAAGTGAGACTATCTCAGGCCATACTTGTAGCTTGGTGCTTAAAGCAATTGCAATTGCTCGAGGCTGTAGTGCAGCATTGGACTTCTTTGAGGAACTTGAAAGAAATGGTGATTGTGGAAAAGTATTTGATGTGGTTGTTTATAACACAATGATATCAGTTTGTGGCAAAGGGAACAATTGGGTTCAGACTTTGAGAATTTGGAGAAGTATGAAGGATAATGGCCTCACTGGTTCAGCCGTCACTTATCCTTTGTTGATTTGTATATTTGTTCGGTGTGGTCAGTATGAACTAGCTATCGATGCCTACCATGAGATGCTTCAGAATAGATTGAATCCCGGTAATGATGAAATGCAAGCTATTATTGGAGCATGCAGCAAGGAGGGAAAGTGGGAATTGGCACTTAAGGTGTTTGATAATATTTTGAAGAGAGGTTTGAAGCCCAATCTAGTCACATGCAATGCACTGATGAATGCTTTGGGTAAGGAGGGAAAGGTGAAGCCAGCATTTACTGTTTACAGTCTCTTGAAATCTTTGGGTCATTCACCCGATACGTACACATGGAATGCGCTGATTGGTGCTTTGTACAGGGCAAATCGACATGCCGATGCTCTTCATTTATTTGAGAGCATAAAAAAGGAGCAAACGTCTCCATTAACTTTACATGTGTACAATACCTGTTTGATGTGTTGCCAAAGGCTTGGTTTGTGGGATAAAGCTTTGCAGCTACTGTGGCAAATGGAAGCTTCTGGACTATCTGTTTCAACTCCCTCATATAATATTGTTATTGGAGCTTGCGAGGTGGCAAGGAAGCCAGAAGTTGCCTTGCAAGTGTACGAGCACATGGTGGACCTAAAGTGTGCCCCAGACACATTCACTCTATTGTCACTAATTAGAGTTTGTATATGGGGTTCGCTTTGGTATGAAGTGGAGGAAATGCTAAATGTAAGTTACATTGTTAACGCGGCCCATTTAAATTTATTCAAGTCTTTGTTTTGTATCATATTTGATTCCACTTTTGTTTGTCCATTAAGAGAGACATTCACATAAAATGTAGTTCTTAACATTGGCAGTTTAAATGAGAGAAACCCCACCCCCAACTTGTTGATACTTTATAAGATCAGAAATTCAGTTATAGTTATGTTTCTTTTAGAGTAAATGCATAACTCTTGAATGCCTGAAACTTACACCCAAATTTTACCAATATTTCATTTTATTTCTGGTGGTATGAAGTATGTTTTGCTTTCCAATCTCATGTTTGCTCATATTCTTGCTCTTTAATCCACCATTGGACTTTGGAGAAAGCTACCTTCATGAGTTTGTGCAGTAGGTCAGAACATTTTGTTGTATGGTGCTTAGGAGTTGAATGCCTGCATACTCAATGCACTGTTACCCACTCTTTTGAGACTAAGTTTCCTTGCACAATTAGAAATGTTGCATGAATCATGTCATTCCAGCTTTTAACAGCCTACTCTATACTGTTGTTCTGCAGCAGGTTACTCCAGATGCATCTCTTTATAATGCTGCCATTCAAGGAATGTGTTTAAGAGGCAAGTTTGTTTTAGCAAAGAAACTATACACAAAAATGCGCAATATCTGCCTTAGACCTGATGGGAAAACAAGGGCTTTGATGCTTCAAAGCTTTACCAAACGGTCTGTCCCAGTACGGAAAAGGTGGTTCTCTAATCCCAGAGAAGTACTTGAACTGTTTGCTCTCCAGCATGGGTCAAGGCTAACTTCTTTTCCCTTTTCTCCCTTTAGGTATTGGCACTGGGACTAACACTAATGGAAGTAAGAACTATATACAGAGGAGAGTGATCACCAGTGTTATGTGGATCAGTGACCAGAGTCAATGGAATGAACCATGTCCGTGTAGAGATCAACAGGTTTGTCTCCACCTCATAGCTCATGCAGATAAAATTCCAGTTTTCATGGGATCTAAAGAGAATAGATGACTCAGCTCTTGTGTGTTTTGTCTGATTCTTTTTGGTTTTTATCCCTTCTCCAGAAGTAAGTGCCTTTTCCATATGATGTATGACAGTGCATGGTTTTGGCCTTATTTTGCCCTCGATTGGTATGTGTGAGTGTGATATTTCTACGTAACCAGAAGTATGGAAGAGGCTGTTCTGTCTAATGGGCTTTCATGGGTATATGAAAGGTTCAAAATATTAGTTTAACTGGATAAGGTTTCCCATGTTCCTTTTGTCATTCTAGTCTCTCTGGACTTTTTTGTGAAAATAAGTTTTATTTAAGTTGGAATTGGAAAAGAAAAGCTATAAGCGTATAATAGTTTGTTTAATTTTATCTTTCTTTGGCTTGATCAAAGGTTCCTATTTTTTTACAAAAGACAGGTTAGGCTCAGTGAGACACAGGCATTTGCTACTTTTGAATCTCAGTCTGTCTTCATTTTCCTTGTTCGGCACTCCAATATCAGTTACGTCGATCAGCCATAGAACCAGTTTTTGATGCGTGAAAACTATATGGGATGGTAAGATTGGTGACAATGGAACCCAGTTGACTAGTGTAAGATGTTTTAATGCCTCCTGTTCTGACATGGTGTGGCATGTTCTTGTTCTGAATTAGAGATACTGCATATTGATGAGGGGCCTGTCCATTTCATGTAAATCTCTCATGCGATTTTTCATCCTTAAGTGTTACGGAACCCAGGATTGGCTACTGACCTCATAACTTGACATTGTCTGCAGCAGGTTCGCTGGATGTCTCTTTGATTCTAGAACTGGAGGAGTTGGAGAGGGAAGATTAATTAAGCAATTAAGCAAAGCAGCTCTACGTCGTGTGATGCACACGAGTGGTTTCAACCTACAGAAAATTCTGCTCGAATGACTAACGACTACCAGGTGGTTTCTGGTGGCGGTGGCCCTCGTTACCATGACTAACATCAAAGAGTGTAAGGGCAGCACTAAGGGAGGACCACACATCTGTTACAGAAGATTTCCTCTGCAAACAGTTTTATATATGCATGAATGGCTACATGTACTGTAGTACCGTGATCTGTTACCATATAGGTTTTGTAATGGTATATAACATGTCTTGTACAAAATTCTCCAGAAGTATACCAGCCACGATCTTTTTTTTGGTACTGGCAATAAGAGATTCCTTTTCTGTAGAACCAACTCTATTTATACCTTCTCTTTGCAATTAGGTTTCCGGTCAAAGCACTGTTATAAGAGAGGTACTTTAATTGAGAAAACAAAATTCAATACAAAATTAGGTGCCTTGGCTCATGGCTTTGTAAAACCTATATTGATGGACATGATACTTCTATACAACGTCAATCACAGTGCCTGGAAAAGGTTCTTGGCTTTCTGCAGCAGGAGTATCTGAGCTAGGTTCCAACCTCTTGAAAACCAGCTTTTGCTGTGGAAGCTGGCCATTTGAGAAAGCCGTAACTTCCGTGTCTATCAGCACAGTGTCCTCATCCTTGAACTCTCCTCTCAAGATGCCCTTCGCGAGTTCGTTTTCAACATTTTGTTGGATCACCCGCTTCACTGGCCTAGCACCATAGTTGGGATCATATCCAAGATTTCCGAGAAGTTGAACAGCAGCTTCGGTTACTATGATTTTCATCTTCCGATCAGCTATCCTCTTCTGCACCCGCTCCAACTGGAAGGCGAGAAATCACGTAGTAAGACAAAGGACAGCATTACTCTCAACTTCTTCAAATATTGAAGAAAGGAAAATACAAGGTTGAAACACATTTCAAATGAGAAAGTCTGTGCACACAACCTTCCATGCACAGATCTGTATCCGAAACAGTTAGATGCACGTAGAGGCCACAAAATAATAACGGCCCCACATGTATCGAACGATTTCAGACACATTTGTGTCCGGATTTGTGCATAAAAAGTTCGCTGTAGCACAACTCATTTCAAATAGAGGGAGCATGACGTTTAGGCATTCTAAATGGTAGTGAATGTCCAACAGAAGGTCTTGTATCCAGATTTTTTGTAAGCTAACCCATCCAAATAATGGGATTTGCTTAGCAAGTATGACCAGCTTGAATGCAGATAATAGCAGTATGGAAATGGAAACAGAAACGGGGTTGACACGTGCTGTAAATTGTATATTCGTAGGTTCTATGAATACCAAAGTTGGAATATTCTTACAGAGAGATGCCCATAACAGAAAATATTGTTCACAAGTTAATGGAAACCATATTTCTAAAGCATAGTGACCAATTTTGAATAATTTTCTCTTGCCTAACACTCCACTCTCTCTTGGCTTTGTTTTTTGGCATTCAAATTTTCAGAGAGAACATAAATGTATTTGGATTGCTAAATTCACTGCGGTGTACTCAAAACATCCGTAGCGGAACTGAATTCACTAAGGTATTAGCTTTCCCTATTTAAAAAGTGACTGAATGATGCTAGCAGTGTACCTTACCTACAGAAGCAAGGGATACTATCAAAACAGTATGCAACAGAACCATCAGAGAGGAGAAACATACCTGTAACCTAACAATCCTGTTAATCTGCTCGCGGCTAAGAGGCTGGAACACTATATACTCATCCACACGGTTCATGAACTCAGGACGGAAAACCGATCTTGCTGCTTCCATTACCCTCTGCTTGATGGTCTCATAGGCCATCTCCTTTGGTAAGGTTTCATCCTCTGTATTTAGTATGTACTGTGACCCCACATTGGAAGTCATAATAATGACAGTGTTTGTAAAAGTAACAGTGCGACCTTGCGAGTCAGTTACTCTTCCGTCATCCAAAATTTGAAGGAACACATTAAACACATCAGAATGGGCCTTTTCTATTTCGTCAAACAGGATAACCGCATAAGGCCTCCTGCGAACTATCTCCGTCAACTGTCCACCTTCTTCATAACCTACATAACCGGGTGGAGCCCCTATCAATCTTGAAACTGCATGTTTTTCCATGTACTCACTCATATCAATTCGTACAAGGGCTTCTTCAGTGTTGAACATGTAAGAAGCCAGGGCCTTTGCTAACTCTGTCTTCCCAACACCCGTGGGACCCATGAACATAAAACTGGCAATTGGACGGTGTGGATCTGATAGACCTGCTCGAGACCGTTGGATGGCCTCAGCAACAGATGTCACTGCAGGATCTTGACCTACGACACGTTTATGCAGTTCTTCCTCCAAATGCAATAACTTCTCCCTCTCTGATTGTTGGAGCTTGGAAATTGGAATTCCAGTCCATTTACTCACGATTTCGGCAATGTCATTTCCAGTAACTTCTTCCCTCAGCATGGATTTCCCTGATCTAATGTACTCATCCAATTCTTTTTCTGCAGTTCCAAGTTGACGCTGCAAAGAGTTCAAACTTCCATACTTGAGTTCAGCAGCACGGTTAAGATCATATTCCCTCTCAGCCTGTTGGATCTCAAGATTTACCCTGTCAATCTGGAAAAAATACGAACATGTCAATTAATTTGCAAGGAGCACTTCAAGTTGTAGTCCTCCAGTAGAAACTTGACACTTGAAAATCCATAAAAAAATTAACTGCAGTCTGTATGTATCGTCAAAACACTCTGAAAATAGGTATAACATGTAAGGATAGAAAACGAAGTAAAGGGGAGAAAACCTTTTAGTTAATTTGGGGTCTTGAAACGACAAGGAGAATCGAGTGAAAAAGAAGGGGTGAACCCAAGGAATTCTAGGGGTCCCTGAATCAGAGAAGGAGAGGCAGAGGAGGAGGGAGAAGGGAGAAAGGGAAGGAAAACATGGAGCCACAGCCCCCAAACAGACAGTGTGATTCTCATATCTTAAATCTCTCCCAAAAGAAATACTGGACGCTTAACAACTTCCATATCTATTGCTCCTCTAAAAATGAAATAACGAATCGGGCCTTCTCCACAGAAGCATGTAGAATCAGAACTTCTAATGATGTTTCCCAGTTTCCAATCAACGGACCATGTCCTTAAGAATTTAATCCCAAACTTAGCATAGTCATTTGAAATAAATTCCATCTCCCAAAATAGGAGGGCACACTGGAATGGTCCCCTCCAAACTCAAAACATACCCACAGGGGGAAAACGAGAGTGACAAAATATGAGTGGCATACCTCTTCTTTAATCGACGTTAAGCGTGTCATCACACTTTTTTCATGTTCCCACTGGTCATTCAGCTGTGCCTGCTTCTCTTTTAAGAGAGACAGCTCCGCTTCAAGGCGACTCAACCTATCTTTTGAAGCTTTGTCAGTGTCATTCGTAAGAGAGAGCCTCTCCATCTCCAGCTTCAACACTGAACGGTTTATCTCATCAAGGGCTGTAGGCTTCGAAGTGATTTCCATTTTCAGTTTAGCAGCTGCCTCGTCAACAAGGTCAATAGCTGCAGTTCAAAAAACCATAGAGGTGTCAGAGATTAATACACAGTTACCTAGTTATAATAACAAAACCTCTTCCTCAGGAAGTAATACTTCCCCACCGCTTTCTGTTTGCCCATCTTTCCTGATCGGGATGTCCCAAAATATGCGTTCATTTTGAGAAGTAAAAGCATAAAAAAGTCAACAAAACTACCCCTTACAAATAGTTAAGAATACTTATCAAAATGGAGATAAAAGGGGCAATATAGGAAATCAATATCGTTTTGAATTCAAGTGCACTAAACACATGTCCCCTTAAAAAATGGGAACTCCCAGTATCAGTAGTATTATATCCTGATACTGACTTGTTATGAATGAAAACAAGTGTGGGGTTGGAGCAATTTTCAGATAACAAGGTCCGGAGAAATTGTTATATGCAGTACCTTTGTCAGGTAAAAAGCGCCCACTGATATAACGATCCGATAGAATTGCTGCTTCAACAAGTGCACCATCAGAAATACGGACTCCATGATGCAGCTCATATCTTTCACGGAGTCCACGGAGTATAGAGATTGTATCTTCCACTGTAGGTTGATCAACATAAACTTGCTGGAAACGACGCTCCAACGCTGGGTCCTTTTCAATGTATTTGCGATATTCATCCAATGTCGTTGCACCAATACATCTCAACTCTCCACGGCCAAGCATGGGCTTCAAGAGATTGCCAGCATCCATTGCACCATTAGTAGCACCTGAAATAGAAGTCAAGTTCACATTTGCTTTCATTTGCTAAATCATAAAATGAACATCCAAAATCTGTTGAAAAACCAAAAAAATCCGTACATCAGATGTAGATGTCATTTAGTAAAAAAAACAAGAATACAAAAAACCATCTTGTCAATCAATATGAACCACTAAATGGTTGTAAAGACATCGAAGAAACTCAACCCCCCAAACAGATGAGTATCAAGAAAATAAACAATTAGCCATCAATGCCACTTCAACTTTCTTTAACAAGCATGCTGCCCAGTTAGTCAAGTACCTGCCCCAACAACCGTGTGGATCTCGTCAATGAAAAGAATAATTTGCCCATCTGATTCTGTTACTTCCCTTAGCACAGCCTTCAGCCGGTCTTCAAACTCTCCGCGATATTTTGCCCCAGCAATGAGTGCACCCATGTCGAGTGATATCAACTGGAAACAGAAGGTGTATTTATCAGATTTGGATTACACACATCTTATCAGTTATCAAAATGAGGAATGCTGGTGGGAAATCCTTCAAGATATATAAGGAAGGGGAGTCCCTAGCTAACGAAACAAGCCAAGCCGAGGAAGCTGGTATTCAATTAGCTAGGGAGGGAGACAGGGCTTAGGCAGATGCCAGTCTAATCTTCCTTAGAATGGCTTGTGCAATTAGCGTTATAACACTCCTCTCAAAGTCCAACTCCCAAGAACCCCAGAAAATGAAGAGGGGTAAAAGGACTCGTTTCCCTGGAAAACTTCTTGTAAATTTCCAATTCATTACCTTTCGATTCATTAAAGCCTGAGGCACATCCCCTTGAACTATTCTCTGGGCAAGCCTGCCAAAGCAACGTAGATAAATATATGCATCAGAGAAAGACATCATCAACTTAAGCCTCATTAAAATGCACAACCCAGCACACTAAAATAGGAACAAAGGAAGTTACTTGTCAACCATAAATTTCGAAGGTGAAACTCCTTCTAAAGAACAAAGAGTTGTGCAAGGAAACATAAATGAGTAAAGCTAGCAGACTGACCATGTGCCAAGAAAAGCTGCATGAACTTAGAGCCACAATATGGAAATGAAGTTCTAAATGTATAAGAATGTCAAAATCTTGTATCCTATAGACAAGTACTTATGTGCCCCTCACTAGACCAGCTCTCACCCTTCTGAAATTGCAGTTTTCCCAACGCCTGGCTCACCGATAAGCACAGGGTTGTTTTTTGTTCTCCGGGATAGAATCTGGATACATCTGCGGATTTCATCATCTCTTCCTATAACAGGATCCAGCTTTCCAGCTCTTGCCATGGCAGTCAAATCTTTCCCATACTTCTCCAGTGCTTCATACTTACCCTCAGGATCTGTACCAAAATTAAATAAGTCAGGCTTCCTTCATGCTCAATATAATTCAAGAAGTCACCAAAAGAATGTCAGGTATAACAACCTCAGATATATCAGTATGATTATACCACCGACATCATACATGTAAAACTCCGTAACGAAAGTCTCTGACAGCTCGTACAAAATCAATCCCCGGGGGGATCAAATCTTAAGCAAGAAAAGAAACATTACATAGCCAAAGCATGGAAAAATCCAGCTCAAACCATGGAGAAGGAAAGTTGCACCAATTCCAAGTTTTTAAGTCAAAGAGGACAGGATAACCTATAATTCAACAACCATCAAGTAAACACAAAACTAGACAACCAGTGACAGCTGAGAGAGAAAATTGTTATTACCTTGGTCAATGACTGTCTGAGTCCCCCTAATGGCCTGTATGGCATTTTTCAAGGTGTTAAGGGAAATTTGGAAATCCTTAAACAACTGCTTCCCAAATCGATTGTCTTGTGCAAAACCCAGCACCAAATGCTCAACTGAAACAAATGAATCACCATACTCTTTCTTGTAATCCCTAGCTCGCTGTATCAGGGCTTCCAAATCCCGTCCTAACATTGATCCCGCCGACTCTCCAAGAACCTGGTATATTGAACATTTCGTAGATTAAAGATTAGCGCGTCAGGTTTTGTAAGTATTGTATTGCCTGATAAACCTACTTGGATCCAATCAACTAGTCTTATCAACGGTGCGATATATCCAACATGATCTTATTTTCTTAACTGAGTGATAATTTGCATACTATATATCCAGTCTATAACAGAGCAAACCAAAAACATACTGTGGCCACATACGATACAGTAAGCATTTCAGGCCCCCAGGATGACAAGTAGGTATTCATTATTTAGGTTTAAGTTCTGTAAGCCACATAAAGTTATAGAATTTACGTCTTTCTCCAAGCAAAAAACAAATCATGAAGTCCCCACCAAGCAGAAACATAATCTCTTAAAGTAAAAACGAGAGAACTTAATAGTAGGTATTACCTTTGGTTGGCGCTTGATGTATTGATCAGTAGCTTCTAGAAGACGGGTATTGTCCACCCCAATCTTGGAAAAGATACGGCGAGCCAGGCCATTCTTCTGCTCCAGCAGGGCCTTCATCAAATGCTCTGTCTCCACTATTTGATGCTTGTTCTCTTTTGCCACGTCTGGTGAGGAAACGATACCTTGCCAAGCCATTTCTGTGAACTCTTGCTGGGTAATCTGTCATCATGTCCAACCCAAGTCATAACATGTAAAACCACAGCTAAAAGTTCCATATTATGGCTAGCCAAACCAAACCAAATCCACATGCTTCAGGTACACAAATCTTTTTTTCACCATTCTACTCTATTATCAGTACATGCCAAAATTGACTTCAAAGGTTTCATATAATTTTTAACTAACACATTCCATTTCGATTCGGGCCTCTAGTATTCCAATACTAGCGATTCTACAACTTTGTTTTCGCCACATCTACCATTGCATCTACCGATTCTCGTTTTACATGAGCAAACCATCTTATTCCGTTTTCTCTCATTGTATCCTCAATTTGATAATAATCCTAACATTTCACGAACACTTCCATTTTTCATTCTACCTTCCCTAGTCCATATAAGCATCTCAGCATAGCTACACCTCCACGCTATGCATGAATATCTATGTCAAAACCCAACGAAGCTGACATGTGCAAGTCCTTACAAAGTTGTTGATTGCTTATCAAACACAACTGAGGCTGGCTCCCCAACACGAGCAGGGCTATGGTTAGCCTCAACCAAAGAACCGTTTAAATGTTTTGTTTACATGTTGGACAGAAACTGTGACACACAATTAATGTCACGCAATTCAATAATTGGTTGAACTTCACTCTAATTACTGGAGAAGTTCTATAGACAAAATATTGTTGCAAGGTAATTGGAGAATCAGCAACTCTATGATCCATCTACACTTGGGGGTTTCACCCATACGCTTGCTTCTCTCTGCTGCACTAAAATCAGTAGACCGACGTAATTTTGAACAAGCCATTGCACAATTCAAAAACAAAACAATAAATTGGCAATTCTCAAAACAAGTTACTCGTACATTCCCTACCTTATCCTCTCATTCATCCAAACTCCAAAGTACCCCATATCCCTTTAACCACAAGGTAGCCTATAATCATGGGAATACCAAAAGCAAACTGAGACAGTAAATTACCTATAAAAGAGATACAGACAAAGGATAGACTTACCCTTCCTCCACTAGAAGCGTCACATCGAACAGAAAACTTCGAACTCCTCCCAGACCACTCAACTCTTCTGGTGAAAAACAACGCATCGCTAGTCGTCTTCTTCTTCAATCCCAAGGAATTCACGGTATTGGGAGCAACTGGTTTCGCGAAGAACCTCAGAGATGCGAGAGGTTGCTTAGAGAACGAATAAGCGACTCTATCACCACGACTGGAGGGCGTAACACGAAATTGGACGCCGGATACTGACGTCATAGAAGCCATAGTCGGAGGGTGGGGTGAACTTCAGAATCTCCGGTGGCGGTTGACGGTTGAGAACTTCGGAGGTGTTTCAGGCGGGTGGAGTGGGGGAGTTTAAAGAAAAATATAGGGAAAAGTGGGGGCGTTTGCGTGGGAATTTAATAAAGTGGAGGGGGCGAATGGGGTTGGAGTGTAGTTTCTGGTAGGTTCGAGCAGTGTTTGGGGAATGAAAGAGAGCCTTCGAGATTGGTCCTGTGGGGAGGGCGTTTTGGGTACGCCGGGGTGCGTAGTGTGCATCTTGACCACGTGGCTGAATAGAATTAGGATATGATTACCACTGTGGGACCCCGAATTAGGGTTACACTGCACCAAACCAGAAGTGCTCGATCTGATGTTTTCACAGTTTTTTTTTCTTTCTATAATATAGTATCCGTTCGGCTTTGGTATACCTTAAGGTTCTGATAAATATTGTATCGGATTGAGTATTAATTTTTTCATTAGTACAATATATATTAGTATCGTTAGTATCAGATAGTACGGTCAGTATTTGATTTGTATTTAGACCAATACAATATTAGAGATATTTGATATTATTTTTACACCAAAATAGTACGTACCGAATGATATGATATGGTATTGATTACTTTGGTATATCTAATTTATTACCGAATAGTCCTCGGGCCGTAGAAGATAACGACCGGATATAATTCTCAATGGTCCCAATTAAGTGGTTCTAATAAAATTTGAACACATAATCTTGGGGATAAATGCTTTAGAGTGTGTTCATTTGTTTGTTTGGAGAATTTTTTTCCAAACAAGTTTCTGAAAAAAGTTTCTCAAATATTTTTATTTTTTTCTTAAATAATTTCATCTCTTTATAAAAGAAAAAAGAGAAAGAGACACCTCGAAAATATCGAAAAAATTTAACTCCTAAATTTTTTCTGAAATACTTATACTAAACAATATCTCAGAGTTTTTTTTCCTAAAAATTATTTCAGAAACACTCAACCGAATACACCCTTAGTCACCCAAAGTGTAATAATTTAATAACAATTTTGTGGGCACAAATAGAAAAGTATTGAGATTAAAATTGCGTGGTTTCTAAGAGTATCAAAATATATCATTTTTTATGACAATTTCAGGACAAAATAAGGCACAACAATGTTTTTTGTCTGTGAATTGTTATTAAAAAGCATGACATTAAAACATCAAAGTTTCGAGGGTATTATTATTTTGATAATAATTCGCGAACAAACGACACAATAATATTTTTTGTCTGTGAATTGTTATAAAAAAGTATAAGATTAAAATAATGTAATTTCAAGAGGTATCAAAATATATTATTTTGGTAATAATTTGCGAATAAAATGACATTATCTTTCTCGCACTACACAACTTTAATACGCGTTGCACTATAGCTCCCAAGTCCCTTAATTTGATCTAAAATGTTTATTTCTTTTATTTGTTGATTTTTTGTTCACGCAAAAATAGAACACGATGCATGTGCGAACACGATGTACAATATGACCTTTTTTTAATAAATATTATTTAAAAAATGTATATTAATTTTAATAATAAATCAAAAATAGTACGCCCGGTACTGATACGGTACATATCAGTAACAAAATCGGTATGCTCGTCAATAACTTTGATTTGCACACTTCCACACAGTCTTCAATTGTGCAAGTGAACCAACACCCGGATTGGGGGCTGTACAGCCCTTTTAGTGTGGACAAAAGAACGCAATTTTTTTCGTTCCGAAACTATTTGTTTTGGTCCATACATTTTAGTGACAATTCGCAAAGTAAGTCAAAACAATATAAATTTGAAAAAAAAACAGAAAAAACTACGTCATTTCGTCTAGATTACAACCTCACTACTACAACTCAGAATCCCTCATTCAATTACAAGGCCAAACATAACAAGAAGCACCTAAAAGGAGGCACACGAAACACAAAATCATGTCAACCCACCCATAATCTGGCATTCATTTGAGCCTTGAGGTTTGGAACTTGAGTCTACTGAATCAAAAGTGCCAAAGATTGTGAAAGGTTAGAAGACCTTGGGAATGAATGTGACAAAAATATATTTAATGGGTATCGCCTGCAGAAGTTTTGTGCCCAATCATTCGGATAACGCTTGCATCATTTATCTTACCTATCAGCTCACCACTTGAAAAACAATCTATGCCCAGATAAACAAAGAGATCAGAACCCCAGCAATCTCCGGCTCGCAAGGTTTACTAGAGCAAGAGCCATATCTATTAGTTTAGCCAAGGACCATCCTCCTAAATCAACATCCTAGCCATAATCTCTTGGGAAAGTCTTTGGTCCATGAAAAGTTTCAAGGAAATGTTCCAAAATTCAAAATAAATAGAGTAGATTTACTTGAGTGTCTAAGCTTCCAAATTCAAATGAATTCGCAAAAACCCAAAACAAAACTACCATTAAGAAAAACGAAGAATTAAGTGTTTGACCCCAAGGAAAGACCGAAAAAAGAAATGCTATAAATAAGTGAGGTCGGCAAGAAAGTCACTCAAAATACGATAGATAGACAGAGAGCAATGAGACAGGGCGAGATTCTTTGAAGGGCATAAGAAAATAGTCTTGGTAGCAACCGCCGAACCAATAGAACAAGACTTGGCTTTGCCGCGTGAAGAATTTGTTATGTAGAGAGTACAAAAGAAGAAAAAAGGACAAAAGGGATCCACCAGTTCCTTCTCTCTCTCCCCCTTT
>JABCMJ010000320.1:0-30594 GCA_014822125.1 Arbutus unedo
TTAAAGTGTTACAAATATTTTGAATTTGAGTACGTGGTTCCACAAAAGAGAAGTTACTTTACATCTTTCAAAAAGATAAGTCTAAAGATGATGTATAACTCCTATCGTGCCATTCCTTCAAAACATGCATCGCTATGCATCCATGCAAGTCCAACTCATGTCTCCGAACCAGTACCTGAAAGAATGAAAGGGTGAGCTACAAAGCCCAGTAGAGATATCTATACCAATATTATATGGATATGCGAAGATTTGGTATGGTTCATGTACAATTCACAATAACACGCTTATGACAAATAATCCACAAGTCTTTGAGTTACGATCACAAAATCTAAGATATAAAATAACAAGTCAACTTGACGAATCAACTCATATTTCTCTTATCGATTCAATTGTCATATCTAACTAGCACATCACCCAATGGTGGCTAGGACTAGCACATTTTCCGTCGGAGGCTAGGCGTCACAGAACTAGCACATCTCCCGTCGGAGGCTAGATTTCATCTAACTAGCACATCTCCCCTCGGAGGCTCTACGTCATATAACTAGCACATCTCCCGTTGGAGACTAGACCATACATCGTGTCAATACAAGGCAACTACCACAATACAATAATTTTCATGTCACATTCATCAAACCAAAGCGGTAATGTACATACACATAATCGTCAAACGAAAATCCGAAATCATGTATTCATCACCTACTTATGACCGAAGATAGGTGCAAACATTGCCCTAAGAAGCCAACAATTTAATTATTTAACAAAAAATTTCATTAAGAAAAGAGCACAGAATTACCGGTAATACATGTGTTATTACCGATAATACAGGCGCTACTACCGGTAATAGAATGCACTGCCAGAAACTGTCCAAATATGTTGCACTGTATTACCGGTAATAGGACGCACTAACCAAAAACGCGAGTTTCTGCAGATTTTTCAAACTTCCATTTTCAAGTTCTAAACTAACACCCAACACCATAGATCACAAAAAACAAGTCATACACATATAAGAGAGGTAAGAGATCCCTACCTAGAGTGTCCAAAGCAAGCCTTAACCTCCAATGGTGGATGAACTTAGGGTAAACTCTCTCCAAGCAAAATAAACACGATCAACCACCAAATACTCACCAAAGGCAAGGAAAATATGAGGGATTTTGAATTTTTGCAAGATTTGAGAGATGGGTTTGGAGGAGCTAACGCATTCACACCTCCATAGAGGCACCAGCGGGAGAAGAGAAGGGAAGAGAGAGAAAAAATCTGGGTTTCTCTCCCAAAAATCTGATGTGGCTTTTAAAAATGCTCAAATATACTTACATCCTTCACTATATTACTTGTCATCCACAACACCCTTATCTTACATACATTACACATAAATTCCAAATCATTATACATACATAAAGTGTATAAAACCACTTTTTAAATCTAATTCCGGACAATTTCTAAAAAAAAATTTCTGGGTTCTCACACTAAGAGTCAGGATACGCGAGATGCATTTGTAAATGTTGTAGCAGCAAGATATGGTTCGAAAGTCAGTGACTTTAGTGGGATTGGAGACCTTGGGAATAAGCGCGGCAAGAGTGGAGTTAGCAGTTTTCAAAAGGCTTTTAGAGCGGAAGAAACTCTGAACTGCTATAGAGACCTCTTTGCCTAAAATGTCCTAGGTGTTATGAAAGAACCCAAAGTTATACCCATTGGGGCTAGGGGGCCTTGCTGGGATGCAAAGATTGGAAAGTCTGTTTGATCTCAATATCAGTAGTATTAGTGATCATATTACTAGACTGAGAATCTCTGAGCTTAACACGAACAAGCTAAGTGACTTAAGAATTACTTGAATAATCCTCTCAAAAACTTCTCTTTCGATCTAAAATTCTCTCTCGACTTAAAAAATTCACCTTTTGTCAAAACATCCTCACTTTGAGGGAGGTTTTTCCCACCAAAATCTCCACATTTGAAAGGAAAATTTCTTACCCTTGTGTTGATATCATATTTTCCCCCACCGCTTGAAATGATTCAAAGCACGACATTAAAAAGGGGCCCGCTGAGAGTCGTACTCGCAAAAGAATAATTCCCATGAATGGGCGAAGGACACGTGGAATGATCTAAAGACTTGTGCACATCACCGAAGACATTCTCAGGCACCATATGGGTTCGTTCGTGTGTTTTGGGGTTCATTTGGACAACATTTGACAGTTTGGTGAAGTCCGGGTTCAAAAGATCATTTTGCCCTTAAATAGACAAACAATCAGAGATGTACTTTGCAAGCCAAGATAATTGGTCCGTGATGCCTCCATGACGTGTGCAAGTATGTTAGCATGTCTTGAGATTTAATCAACATATTTTAAGGCACTCGAGAAGTTTAAGAACAAAAGGACAATTTTGCCCTTATAAGGTGGATGGTGATCAAGGAAGGTTCTAATCAGACCGGGATGACTTCACCCCTCCAGTTTTTATGAGAATATAAATATGATGCCATTGAAATGCCTCATGAGTCACTTGAATATCCTTAGAACAAATCTGGAGAAGTCTGACAAGTCTATATGCAAAAAGACTATTTTGGCCCTATATAGGTAAGGCCCTAGGGGTACTTGTTGGTTTCATAAGGGCGAGAGCCCAAATGGCGTAGAAGTGGAGTATCTAGTACAGTGACCATGATATTGTTAGGGCCCCTGACTTAGTGTCTAAGCCTTTGCCAGAAGAGGAAAACTCTTGGAAGAATCTAGTTGCTGCACTAAAAGTGGGGTCAACTTTGGTAGCTTCGGCAGCGTTGCAAGCCTCGTCAGCCTCGTCTTTAGATTGAAGTTCCCCCTCTAAATAAGGGTCCTCTCGCTCTTGGCGTGGATGTGTAAGTCTCGAGGAACGAAGAGGAGGCATAATGTAGTGGAAAATGACTGACTAAATGGTCATGAAGTCAAGAAGCACAAAAGGGAGAAAGCAAATTTTTTATTGCATTAAAATCTCAGAATTAAATTTTTAGAATTTTATAAGTTTTAAAATCGAATTTTTGAGGCTTATTCAAAATTTTGAGGTTATAACTTTCAAGATTTTTTATTGCATTCTAAAATCTCATAATCAAATATTCGAGAATTTTTAAGTCTTCAAATTGAATTTTTTTGAGGCTTATTCAAAATTTTGAGATCATAACTTCTTAAATTTTTTATTACTTTACTAAAATCTCGGAATCGAATTCTCGAGAAATTTTTTAAGTCTTAAAATCAAAATTTTGAGGCTTAATCAAAATCTTGATATCGTAATTTTTACAATTTTTTCTTGCATGCTCAATTCTCGAAATTGAAGTTTTGAAAATTTTCTAAGTCTTAAAATGGATTTTCGGGGCTTACTCAAAATTTTAAGATCAAAATTTTCGAGAGTTTTTATTGCATTCTAAAATCTCATAATTAAATTTTTGAGATTTTTTTAAGTCTTAAAATCGAGTTTTTAGGGCTTCATCCAATTTTGAAGTCGAAATTTTTAGATTTTTTTATTTTGTTCAAAAAAACTCATAATCCATTTTTGAGAACTTTTTTAGCGTTAAAAATGAATCTTTAGGAATTATTCAAAAATTGAAAGTCAACATTTTCAAATTCTTTCAATTTTTTCAAATATTTGAAATCGTGTTTTCAAATATTTTCTTAATCTCAAAATCGTAATTTTTGGGGTTTGTTCAAAAATTCGAGAACGGGTGACTTGTTCAACATTTTGAAAAATCATATTTTTAGAATTTTTCATCTCTTAAACAATTTGGGAATCAAATTTGCTAGGTGACTTGATCAAACTTTCAAAATCCGATTTCTGGAATTTTTTTTACTTCTTTAAGAAATTTAGGAATCGAATTGCCCGGTGACTTCTTCAAAGTATCGAAAGTTGAATTTTATTTTCTTTAAAAATTCCATAATGAAATTTCTCGTGTATTTTGGTGAAAATTTCAGAATTGGATTTTCTAAGTTCTTCGCTTGTGTAATATTCGAGAATTAAATTTCCCAAATGATTTTCAGAAATTTAAATATTTTAAGGGATTCGAAGGATCATTATCAATTTTCTAGATTATGTTCAAACTTATTAAAAGTGGATCTTGAAATTTGGGATTTTTCAAAAAAATATATATAACCTTGGAGTCTGGTTTGTTAGTTTCGCTTGCCTTGTCGAACAATTTTTGTAAAGAATCTGCAAATCTCTCGATTAGAGCAATTGTTTTCCAAAAAAGTGTCGAAATGTTCATGAAAAATGCCTATAGTGTCGGCGGTTATGCATACTTTTCCCCAAAAATTCACCGAAAGGTCGTTCCTTTGGCGTACAATTTTGGGCCGTGCTTCATATTTCGAGCAGCACAACGACACAAATTGAACACCCTCGTGCTCATTGCAACTTGCAGAATCGCTCAACAATAATGGATTAACATTTGTACTAAGATTCTATGCATATAAAACACATTCTAAACATTTGAATCCTACTTTTTTAAGAAACCCAAATGAAAGAAGGGCAAAACAAAAATAAGGCCAAACAAGTAACCTTTCCAGGCAATTTGAAATACAACAAGGGTCACGTGCAGTGTATGCTCTGCAGACTTACGAGAACTTGAACTGAAACAAAACAAGGTAAAGATGTGGATGAATTTCTGTCCCAGAAGAAATGAGGGGGAAAAATTATCGAGTGCAAAAGTACAAATGTCATTGCAACTATACATGCGAACGGACCGTCACAACTATAATTTTGACAAGCCATGTGGCATGTCGAGGTCACATGCAACATTACTAGTCTTGTTTAGTTACAAAAGGGCCTCCGGAAGTTTCAAAAACCTACATTTTGGCCTAGAAACTCCAAGATAAAGCAAATTTGGCTTTGGGAACGCCAAAATTTTTATTGTAACTTTTCAAGAATATGTCAACCAAGCTCATGCCCTGGATGATAACTAGGCAAAAACTCGACACGATTTCTGGTCATAGTAGGACAACATGACACATCTTTAGATTTTGCCCTGCCCTTTACTTCATCAATGGCCAAAAAAGAGGGGTAACTATTGATACCTCATTTTCTCCACTGCTTGAAATGATTCAAAGCACGGCATAAAAAAGAGGCCCAGTGAGAGCCATACGCACCCAAAAAAAAAAAAACATTTTGCTCGAAGACATTGTCATGCACCATATGGGTCCATTAGCATGTTTTGAGATTCATTTGAACAACCTCAAATAGTTTGGCGAATTCTGGGTACAAAAGACTATTTTGCTCTAAACAGCCAAACAATCAAAGATGCAATTTGCAAGCCAAGATAATCAGCTTGGGATGCCTCCATGATGTGTTCAAGTGTATTAGCATGTCTCGGAATTCAATTGGGCTGTTTCAAAGCGCTCGGGAAGATTGAGCACAAAAAGACAATTTAACCCTTCTAGGGTGGATGATGATTGAGGAAGCTTCTAATTAGGTTGGGAAGGCTTCACCGTCCTAACTTTCATGACAAATCTAAATACGAGGCCATTGGCATGCATCGGGAGTCAATTGAATATCCTTAGAACAAACCTAGAAAAGTTTGACAAGTCTATATGAAAGTAGACTATTTTGCCCCTACATAGGCAAGGGCATGTGGTCACTTTTCCCAAGCCAATGTCACGCATCATGTAATGGATCAGCACGACAATACAAGTTCGTTGATAGTGATCAGGATGCAATTGAGCGATATTGACTCTCTTCGACTATCTAGAAGAGGGGCGTATGGGCACATTTCACGGGACAACATGTTCGATCCGCAACAAACTCATATTATTTATCCTTGTGATGATATGAATGCGTTTGGTTGTATTCAGGGTTTAATATGACAACCAAGGCCTTTTTCGTAGTCTGAAAAACTGTGTTTGGAGAACTACGATGCATTTCCCCTTGATCTACATGCCAAACCGCCCCAGGATTTCAATCGCCCTAACTCGTTGTAATTGCAACCTTGATGGTGTAATTATAATTGCAATAGAATTTGCCTATAAAGCGGCCTCCCCTCCTTCATTTTCAATAACTTTCTATTTATTTGCATTCCTTCCAAACTCAGGCGAAATTCTTGCCAACTTCTAACTTTTTAGTTTTCAATACCATAAATGAAAAAGATTAGAGTTAGGCCTAGAAATTAAGATTGTGAGATAAAAGTAAGAGGAAACTCTGCCCGGGCGAGTATAGATAGGTTTTTGTTTTGCAATAAAAAGATCCAAACGATCTACAATACTAGCATAGTTCAAGATATCAGGTGTTAAACTCATTGTTATACTTGATTATGATTTTATTTAGACATCTGAGTGTCTTTATCATTTTGATGTAATCTCCGGTTTTAAAGAAATACAAGGTATAAATGCTACATTTTCCATGTTCTCAGTTTCGTCATTTTTTTATTTTACAATGCAAACATATTTCTCGGGGAAATTGACATTTGCACCTCTAGGTTGGAGGTATTGACTACTTAGGCTTAGCCTAAATAGTCCATATTTCTAAGGAGAGATACATGTCAACTTTTCAGAGTTTAAATGATGAAAAGTCATAAGTGAGACTTTGCCAATGCACTTTCAAAAATTTGAACCAAGCCAAGATTTATATCTTGAAAGCTACTAGATGAAATCGGCATATCATATGAAGCTACGTACATAATCCATGCACATCCCTACACTTTGCTATATGAATCTGCCCGAAAAGTGATATTCACATTGCCAACACACTATCTGGTGGTGATTTACTGGGATTAACTCCTAACTTTTCATTACATTGATTCTCATGAAACTCTATAATATTTATTTTAGATGGGCGCACAATATTGCATACATATATGGCTTAATATGTCCAAGTGGGCATGTGTGTGCGCGTTATTTCATGGCTTTAGTTGATATTGTACGCATGGCTTGTTTTGTCCTATTTTAGGTTATTTAAGCTAAAAAATGCTCCCAAGTGTTCCCATGGAATCCCGAGGATCAAAGGCAAGTTGAAGAAGTTGTTCGAGGTCCAAGAATGAAATGTGAAAATTTGGGATGAAGGAATGAAGGTTGTTCAACATGCTGAAAAAGGCTTGCTCTACAGGCAGAAGCAAATGTTCTACCGGTAGAAGGTTATCCGAAATTCATGACAGATTCATTTTCTACCGGCAGTACACTAATTCTATCGGTAGAACCTGGGGCGGCTAGCATAGTTTCTTTCGTATTATTCTTGGAAATCTTTTAGGTTTTTCATTTTCTACAAATTAGAGTTAAGGGTTATGTTTAAGGTATCCTACAATTAGTTTCAGTAATTTTACGTAGCTTAAGGTTAAGTTTAACTACTTTTTTCCGCTTTCAATTTCTAGCAATTGTAGAATAGATTTTGTTCCAATTTTTCTTTCGTTCTTTGTAAGGTTTGTTTCATTGTTGGATTGTGGTACTTGGAGGTTTTTTTTTAATTAATTCAATTCATTTTTATTTGATTTGTTCATCATGTTTACTTTGCTTTTCATTATTTTTCTGATTAATTGTTTACCATGCCAGCTAAAGTTTTTAGGTGAAGGCCCCGGATGAAGTTCATCTGATGACTTAGATTAGTCAATATCTTCTCAACTATTTTTCAATGTTTGTTACGGATCGTTTGATGTTCTTGTTTTCAAACCAAACATGGAGTGTTATATCCTTGATTAGGTGTCGCCATTGATTTGATACATCTAATACTTTTGTCCATGTCCTCTCTAAAATGCTACTGTTACAGACTCTCTGTCCAACCTTAACGATTTTTTGTGGATTGATACTCCGTACGTCTTGCTATAATAATTTTTCAGATTCGACAAAGTGTTCTGTCTTAAAATATGTTTGATTATATAGGCACTTCAACGACCTATGTTGCCAATCGGTCAGTTTTACTGAATTTCTTTTATATTGACCTTTGAGATTTCATCGCGTCGATTGTCATGGAATTACTTAATAGCGATTCTCATGATTTATGCAATATTGATTTATGATCGATCGGCAAAAGTGTCGCTGATGTGTCGGCTAAATCAATATTTAATATTATAAAACTGATCATTGCCTTAAGAATATAGAAAATCAGTATAGTATACAAGATAGAGTATCAATTCACGAAAAACAATAGGAAAGTGTATCACGAGACTTGGAGTTGTAGCATTTTGGATGCTAACCTTTGATTTGGTTGGTTGATTAATTCTAAAGCTGCAATTAAACTAAAATAGGAAACTAATGGATTAAGAAAGTAGGCTAGATCCGTGAAATCCTTCCATCCTAGATTTTAGGTAACAACATCTTTTCTTTTTTAACTCAATCAAGAATTCAGGCCAGAAAATCTTGATCAGAAAATAATTCGATGAAAATAATTTATATCGAAAGATGTTTTTAAAATTAATTCTCGTTCAATAAAAATAAGTCAAATTAAAGGAAGACATCGACCCAAGTATTAATCGTACCAAATTAATGGCAACGATTAATCAAGAGCATAACACTCGTTGATTGGTTCGAAAAGTGAGAACTTGAATCAATTTGAATAAATGGTGGAAAAATATGATGAGATGTTGAAACCCTAGATCATGGGATGAAATTCATCCTTAGATCTTGCCTAGAAGATTTAGCCTAGCATATTAAAAATAAAAATTAAATAATGAATTGAAAACATCTTACCACAATTTAATGAATAAATAAACTCAAACAATCTTACTTGAAACTTGAACGACAACTTTGAATAACTTGAACGAAGCTTGAAAATTCGAAGTAACAAATTTGCTGGAAATTAATTGCTAAGAACAATGGGAATCTAATCGAAAACTAATGCTAGAATTTTTTTTGATTATGTAGTCTAAACCTCCTAGGTCTTTAAATAGGACAAACCTAGGAGAAAACTTAGGAAGAGGTTTCCTAATTCTAATAGAAAATAAATTCTTTAATTAATTGAATAAAATAAAAAATATTACAAAAAAAATCCGTGTGTGAAAGCCTAACCAGTCACGGGTTGAGCTTGAGTGCGCGTGACTGGTCATAGAAAGTTATTGGAATTTGAAGTTCATCCGCGTGACTGGTCATGAAATTTGGCTTATTGCGCGTGACTGGTCACGTGAACTCACTAACTTCTTTGCTTTTTGGCCTGATTGATCACGGAATCTGGCTAATGTCGCATGAATGGTCACCCAGAGTTGCTAGGATTTTTCTTCTTTCACGTGACTGGTCACGGCTATGCTTTGCATGCGTGTGACTGGTACACACTATCATGTTGACTTTCTTCCTTGTTTGACCAATCATGCCAATTCTTCATTTTTCTCTTGATTTCTTCATTTTTCTTTGCGTTTCGTCATACCCTCGGCTTCGATGCTCCTTTCAATCGCACTTTCATCCTTCCTTGTGTGTCAGGAGCTTCCCTGAGCATTTGGATTCCACTAATTCATCGCTAACACACCTTTTTCTTCATAGAAAACCTGAAATTGGACAAAAACTACCCGAAGTGTATTATTTGATAAAATTGACGTTTAAGTACCGCACGGACACCTAATAGAAACATGTTGGGTCATTATACAAAGTGTATTATGGCCTCAACAATTTACATTTTATTCTTTTGTCGTTTCTCGTAATTTCCCCCTTTTTATTTCTTGCAATTTTTCTTTTTTGCTTTTCATAAAACAGTAAATGACAATTTGCTTTATAGCTAAGTAATATGAACAGTTACCGTCTACCATTGCCAACACGCATTGTCCATATCACATGGCTAAAATTGTGACAATCTTAAAATTTCGTAACACTATCGAATTGAGTACTCAATAGTTGGAATAAAAATGTGACGTGCAAATTGTTAGGATTTGCCAACTTCCATCTTCAATTTTCATGAACGATTATCGGGACAATAGCAACATTTACACAATTCCAAAATTTTGAACGTTATTGAATTAAGTATTCTGGGGAATAAATGTTTACAAAAAATGAATTTAAGCAGTATTCAAATTGCTCACGAATCAAGAAATATGAATAGTAGTTGTATAGCGGTGCCAACACATGTTGTCGATATTCCCTCATTTGAATTCCAATAATTTTGAAATTCTAAAAATGTTGTTGAATTGAGATTCAACATTCGGAATGAAAATACGTCATGCAATTATTGGTCATTGCCAACTTGCGTGTCGTGTTTTCCTAAAATATTATCGCGATAGCAATAGTGTTTGTGCCATATTAACTTTGTTCTAAAATGCTATTGAATTAAGCATTCAGCGGGAAATGAATAAAAATGTGACATGGGTCGGTTTAGCTTAGGCCGAGCTGACACGTCTTATTTGTTAGAAATGTTAATATGACAATCCATCCATTAAACCAAACCATGCTTGCACCTTTTTCAAATTTTGTACTGTTGTTCATATAGTCACTTGATGTTTTTTTTATTGGCCAAGGATAATTTTAGAGAAAATTAATGTAGAAAAATTAAGTACCGGAAGGGCGATATTTGGTACCTAACACCTGCATAACTGGTAACAATAAATCTCCGAACCCATCTCTAGTTTTGTAGATCAAATTTCTAAAAGGAGTCATTTACTATCAGAAAATCAAATTTTAAAGACAAATACATCAAATGTCTCTTTAAAGGCACGTTACTAAAAAATAGCTTTAGAGGGTGAGTTAATTCACCCGAACTTGATGTCAAGTGGTGACTCCAAAATTTTACAATAAGTAAGTTCCAACTATGAAACTCATTTTTGAATTCCGTTGCATTAAAAAGCTATGAAGCGAGGAGGCTAGAAAATTTCCTGGTGCGACACCTTTGGTCTCGTTTATAGGCATCCAAAAAGTCAAAAACCGTGTGTGGGAGTGGAGTGAGTTGCACACAACCTTGGCAAAATGCTGGTGATTTGACCAAAAAGACTAGATTCAAGGTTCAGATTAATATACTCTGGGCCGAGATCTGTTGCTACTTTTCAATCTATTGTATAGATGCATTCTTCACATACAGATTTGATTTTACTTCCGCTTGACTTTGGGTGACATTGGAGCCCAGATGTGGCCATCTTCGGCGTCAGGTATTCTAGGTTTAGGGTCCGAGGACATGGGGTCTTGAGGGTGATGTCCACTTTCCTTGTGATCGAGGTCTCGTTTGAGAAGAAGGGTTACTCTGTTGCTGATTCTATTTGATGTCTACCTTGAGCACATTCCGGAGGCTCATCTACCTTAGGACTGAGATCCATCGTCCCTGCTTCGTCTACTGTGGAGGTGCATTGAGATTATTTGATGTCTTGGGTGTTGGCAAGGTACTAGATTCTGGTCTGGGTGATCCCGATGGTGAAGTCTATCTTGAGATGCGTATACACATGTGTTGGCCTAGGCTTACTTCAATCTGGAGTTCTGATTTGCTCCCATAGACTTTCTGAGTATGAGAGTTTGACGATCTCTACTCACCTCTTTCCAGTTGTTACTCCTCCCACATTCGAGGTATACTTTGCACTTACTTTATCTTATGTCATAGTATTCCTAGCCATGCAGAATGTGCATGGATGATGTCTAATTTTCCTCAATTCTCATATCATGAATTTGTGGATGATATCTAATTTTCCAGTTGTTACTCCTCCCACATCTGGTGGTTTGGATGGGTAAGGCTTCGTCTCATCTGTCCTTCCCTCCTTTGGTGGATGGACAATTGGAGCAGAAAACATTTACAACCTAAAGTCAAAGAAAATTCATAAAATAGTATTTGATCACTTCACATGTTTACTTTAATCCTATTTGATGTGGGTTATGCATGGAGTATCCCTTCCCTAGGGTTTGTCCAAGGATTAGACAATTTTCTTTTCTTTCTTTTATTTTCTTGTATTCTTGTAATTTTTCTTTTCTTTTCTTGTTGTTTTCTGGGGTATGCCCCTTGTAAACATGTATATTCAGTTAACCCCTTTTAATTTCACTTTGAATTATCCAAAAAAAAAAAAGACTAGATTGACGTATGCAAGAAGGAGGTGGTATTGAAGGTTCAGTTGGTGGTGGTAATGGTTGGTTTGATGTTTGGCCAGGGTCAAGTGGTGGATTTTACTTGGTGAGATTTTGTTGACTATGGCAGAGGATTTGGAGTTTGAAGCTTGGGCTATTGATCCAGGCTTCCCTTTGGTGAGTTCTTCTCCCGGCAGCAACTGAACACCTGTATCTCTACACAACTGAGTAACCAAGTTGGGGAATATCATGTTGGCTTTGGGTTGTGCTTCATGTCTAAGGCAATCCATTTCATTATAATGAACTCTCCAAAATTTATGGGTTGAATATTTTTCAAGGCATGTAGGAGACAAATTCCTTTCTGTTTTGGCTCTTTCTCACTCCCAAGTGGGTAGAGGTTGTGTTGGATCACTTTGTTCAACATTCGATATTCATCTGTCAATTTACCCATGGTAAAAATCCCGTTGAAACCCTCGACATCTGTTACTAGACCAGAGGCGTATGATTTGTAGTCGAATTCAGCTTCAGGTATGATTTCACACGGAATTACTGTAGTCCCCGGAGGAGGTGTCTCACAACTTAGGAATCGGTCAACAAGGGTTGGCGTGATTTCAATGTTGATGCCTCTTACTTTTGACTGAACCCGAACCCTAGACGTATTTTTTACCAAAATCTCTATGTTTCTATAAAATTCCTCTACTATCTCTTTTGAATACTCTTCGTAATCTTGAAGAAATTGTAACAAGTTGTACTTTCTGAGTATGATAGAGGCAGGGTGGATCACTTCCAATTTTAACGCCCGTTCACTAATGATCGATTTTTTCTTTACTCTTTCTCCCATAGTTGTTGTTTCTCCTTTCTCTCCTCTCTTGCCTTCTCTCTTTGTTTTCTCAATTCATCTCGGGCTGTCCAGTTTTCGTTTTCTTAGATGGCGGTCCACTGGACCTCGCACCTACTTTTCCGTTTATCCCCAGGTTTTGGCTTTTGGGCAATACCTTTTCGACGAGGCATATTGGGGTTTGGTTCCATTCACACTTTGTCAATTTCACAGATGTAATAAGAAGATTCAACTGAGTATGGGGAGGGCACTGCAGGGTATACTTTGGCTAACCCCAGGACAGTTAATCCAAGTAACTTGGTTTAGAATGCAAATACTACCAGCACTCTCAAGGTAATCACTGTTAATCAACAGAAATTGCACAGATCACACTATGGTCATGAAATAAACTTTTCCAGATCAGGGGGTATTAGTTCACTTAAATTGCTTTTGCAGATCAAAACCCAACAGCAGAAATTCGAAACCAACTATGTGAGAGCAATAGATATGCATGAGAGGCATTAAGCATCCTAAGTTTCTAAATGGGCCACGCACAATGGCTCCATTGTACCATGATCTTCGAAAATAGGGTTTCCACCAAAAATTTTCAATAACTCAGATGGGGTAATCCACCGTAAAATTACCTGATTGTACCATTTGAGCTTTGAATAAGATATTCGGATGAGCAGTAGGAAGGAGAAGAGACTTTTCCAGAGCTTTCATGGCCGTCAACGGCAGTTCAAACCCAGAAACTCCAGTCGCACGATATTGAAAGGATGAAGCACGGGTCTCCAAAATCTCGAATCTGGGTTTGGGGATGACCGATTCTGGACTGAGAGGATTCGATTTGGGTTTTGGGTGGCTTGAGGAGCTTGAATCGCCCTTTAATGGCTGGAGACTTCTGGGTTCCTCTCTCTCTCTGTGTTGCGATGGGGTGTAAGAAGAATAATGGGTTCTTTTAATCTAACCCGTGAAATTTCGATTTTAAAATGTGCGTGACCGGTCATCGAGATGGCATGGCTTCGTGTGACTAGTCACTCAAGCCCACTGGAATATTTTGTGCACCTCCCTGATTGGTCACTGATATGGCGTGATTTTGCGTGACCAGTCACCCGAGCCTACTGGAATACTTTGGCAACCTCCTTGACTGCTCACCCAATGGCGTGACTTTACGTGACTGGTCATCTACTCCCTTCTCCGCCAATTCTGACTTACTCTAGTCTTTTCCCTGTGTTTTTCATAAACGACCCCCCTTATATCATCTAGTTCCTTAGGTTTTGAAAAAAATTGAGGTGGTTTGATCAGAGAAAATGGCCTAGTATCACTTCCTTGTGTTTTTCATAAACGACACCCCTTATATCATCTGGTTCCCTAGGTTTTGAAAAAAATTGATTTTGGACTTTGGCTCAATTTACATGGCTTAAGTGACTCGTTTGTGGTTTGATCAGAGAAGACGGCTTAGTATCACTTCCCACGTGCTTCACGGATTTTCAAATGATGCATGCATATATTAACATAAGTAATATATGGCAAAAATGGAGACCAAGAAACGAAGAGTTCAAATTTTTCAATTGGATGCCGCACATAAGTCTTCATTAACAAAGATAACTTGATTCACATGCATCAGTCATTCTTTTGTTGTTTCAGAGCAGTTCGGCCTTTCATGAATGAGACGAATGTAACACATTAATCTTAGTAGCACATGACTCTCATTCCTATGTTTGGCGCATGCATGTTGATTCGTTATTCATACAAGGAAAAATTGACTCATATAATTTGAAATTGAAACATAAACATAATTTAAATGAACGAAATTAAAGCAAGGCCTAACCTAGGGACTAGCTGCTCCCCCCAACTTGAATGGTGCAATGTCCTCAATGCATGAAGATATAATGAAATGAAGAGAAGGAACGATAGTACCTGCACCGGAGATGGTCAACAAGGGAGGCTCTCCAATTGGAACTCTAAAACCTGCAAGTGTTAGGCCTGAAAACAAGATTTATGTCCACCACTTTCTTCACGCGAAAGGCATGGGTACTACTTTTCTCCTTGTTCAAAGACTGTGTTTTCCTATTCGTTGGAAGGACAATATGCAAAAGATTCAACAATATCTTGAGACAAGACGCCACCATCTAATAGGCTAGTACTCCCTTTGGGTTTGACCTCAAATTTCTTACCCATCACTCTACTTTAAAGCAATCTCCATAGAGCTCAACATTAAAGCCTCATGGTTCGGACCGATTTCTTGTTGTTCAATGTGCCTATTGTTAGACCCAACCTCATAGGTACTCCATACATAGCCTGCAAAACAGGTCGCTATACTAGACCGACAGAGGCCGTTCGAGCACGGCAAACACTAGACATATGTCAAACTCCATGGATTTACAGTATAGGCCTAGAATTCTTTTAAGCTTATTAATCCAAATAGATAGGATCAACCAATTCTTCCTCAAATTCTTTCGTGGCAAAACTCTCTAGAAAAATTTTAGGCATTGGTCATTCACCTTAAAGAAATTCCTGCTTTCCAAGTGCTCAACTTCAACCACTCCATTAGGGAAGATAGTTTTCACTAAGTAAGGGCTAACCCATCGGGATCTCAACTTGACCGAAAAGAGATGAAGTCAGAAATTATAGAGTAACACTTTCTAGCCGGGAACGAAAGTCTTCCGTACAATATTTTTATCATGAGAAGCCTTGACTTGGATTTATGGATGTGTGCATAGTCATAAGCATCGTGTCATAGCTCCTCGAGTTCATCCAATTGAAGTTTTCGGTGGGCACTGGCTTGTGGCATTTGAAAGTTTAACTGTTTGATGGCCCAATAAGCCGATGTTCCATCTCTACCGGTAAGTGACAAGCTTTTTCATAGACCAATCGATAAGGTGACATGCCCAAGACAATTTTGTAAGCAGTACGGTAGGCCCGCAACGCTTTTGTCAATCAGAGACACCAATCTTTGCAATTCGGGTTAACCATTTTTTCTAAGATGTGCTTGATGTCACGGTTGGCCAATTTAGCTTGGCCATTGGTCTATGGGTGGTAAGTAGTGGATGCTTTGTGATCGACACTCTATTTCTTGACCAAGGTTTCCATGGGTCGATTGCAGAAGTGTTTGCCTTGCTCACTGATGAGGGCTTTAGGCATACTAAATTGTGAGAAAATATTTTCCTTCAAGAAGCAGACCATGACAAAATGGTCATTGGTTGGGGTTAGGATGGCCTCAACCCACTTGGACACGTGATCCATAGCTAATGGAATATAAAGATTCCCAAAAGAATTGAGAAAATTACCCATGAAATCGATGCCCCAACAATCGAAGACTTCAATGATTAAAATATGGTGGAGGGACATCATGTTACTCCATGATAAGGCACTCAACTTTTGGTTTTGTCTTTTAGTAAGAATAGAAAAGTCTCATTCTGGTCATCTCGACCTGTGCTGCGTTATTAGTAAAAGTACTAACTACCTCTTCAAAGTTACGAATGTGGTAATAAGGATTTTCAAAGTCAATTCCGTGAAATGTGGGAAGTATAGGGAACATATTTGGCTTCATATTAAAAATATTATTAACCGGCAGATCTTCCGAAAAATTAAAGTAAGAAGGTGTGGTGGTGCGAGTCGGGTGTCAATACTCTTGCATGGTTCGTGGTGGTGGCGGTGGTGTTGCTTGAACATAATTGGCCCCATTGTTGGTAGCCATCACATTATTGGAGAGGTTTTCAATTTTAACAATTCGAGTTGTGTGATCGCAAATGTAAACACTCATACACAAAAAATCACTCCCCAATATTGAAAAGAAAAAATAACAACTACAAGTTATGTACCTTGCCTAGGCTGTTCCCCGACAACAGCACAAAAAATTTGTTCAACTAGCAAAAGTATTGCTGATATGCCGGCCAAATTAATATTCAATAATGAAACTGATCCTTGCCTCAAAGGTATCGAGAACCAGTATAGTAGGCCAGACAAAATATCAATCCACGAAGAACAGCAGGAATGTGGATTATGAAACTTGGAGTTGTAGCATTTCGGATGCTAACTTTTGGTTGGTTTGATTGATTAATAACTAAAAGTTACAATTTAAACTAAGATAGGAAACTAATGGATTAAGAAAGTAGACTAGATCCGTGTAATCCTTCCATCCTAGATTTTAGGTGACAATATCTTCTTCTTCTCTAATTCAGTCTAAAATTCAGGTCAGAGAATCTCAATCGGAAGATCATTCGATGAAAAATAACTTGATTCAAAAGATGTATTCAAAACTAATTCTTGTTAAATAAAAATAAGTTAAATTATGGAAGGACATCAATCTAAGTATTAATTGTACTAAATTAATGATAACAATTGATCAAGAGCGTAACACTCATTGTTTGGTTCGAAAAGTGAGAATTTAAATCAGTTTGAATAAATGATGAAAAATAATTGAGAAGATATTAGGACCATGGATCATAGGATGAAATTCATCCTTAAATTTTGCCTAGAGAATTTAGCCTATCATATTGAAGACAAAAATTAAATAATGAATTGAAAATATTTTACTAAAATTTAATGAATGAATAAACTCAAACAATCTTACATGAAACTTGAACGGAACTTGAATTGCTTGAACAAAACTTGAATCTCTCAAAAGTAATTTGTAGGAATTTAATTGCTAGAACAATGGAAACCTAAGAGGAAACTAATGCTAGAAATGGTAAATAATTGAATCTAAGCCTCCTACGTCTTTAAATAAGGGAAACTTAGGAGAAAAATAAGAAAATGTTTCCTAATTCTAAAAGAAAATTACTTACAAATTAAAGATAAAATAAAGAAGAGGAAAGTTACCTAATTCTAATAGGAAACTAATTTACAAGATAAAATAAAATAATGAAAGATAAGAAAAATAATTGTGATTCTCTTGCAATCCTAACTGGATGATCTAGTCAAGTTTTGATCCTGATCGGTTAGAATTGCTCACTGAAAATTTTCGTGCCTTTTTCTTCAAATCCTAACTTGTTGGCCTGACCTGTTGATCTAGTTAGATTTTCCTCCATTTAGCACGTGACTGGATAGTTCCAGACAGGTTTTGGCCTGAACTGATGATCAGGTCAGGTTTGTTTTCCTTTGTTTTCATAGATTTCTCCAATTTTTTCAATTTCTCCATGGACTTCGTATCACTCTTGGCCTCGACACTTTTTCTAATTATACTTTCGACCTTCCTCGGGTGTCGGGACCTTCTCTAAGCATTTGGATTTCGCCATTTTGTTGTTTCAACACCTCTTTTATCATTAAAAACCTAAAATCAGACAAAAGCTGCCCAAGTTGCATTATTCGATAAAATTGATGATTAAGTATTTCACGTATGCCAAATTTGGGCATGTTGAGCCATTGTAGGAGGCGTATTATGGTCTCAACAATAAATAACCCTTCCCTAACCTCTAATTTGTGTTTTAATGGGGGAAACCTAAGAATTAGATTTTGGGGTAGAAAACTAGCCCTGACCAATCAAGTTTTACTGCTAGAATTTTCAGATTGCAAACTTGACCTATCAGGCATACCAGTCAAGGTTATCCTGGTTGGTTAGGGTACCAATTAGACATACCATTTAGGATTATCCTGACCAGTCAGGATACCAGCCAGCTTGTCAGTCAAGATACCAGTCACTTTGATCCTGACTTGTCACCATCCCTTTATAGACACCTTATTTTCATTACCTAAAATTAAGTACAAAACTACACTTTTTCTTCCTATAAAATGGTTTGAATCTCACACTAGCCTTATGTATTCAAACAAAATGAGTATACCATTGTCTTTAGAAAAATTGAAGGGACAATTACCCAGACTTTTTATTCTGTGATGCCCTAGATTTTCAATATACTAAATCGTAATATAATATTTTGAATTATCTGTTCTTCTCATGTATGTCCACCGAAGAACTTCGTATGCATTGTTCTGCGTTTCCATTAAGCATTAGAGCCTCACTTACTCAAATCGATGTCGTTGATTGAACATTCTAATGGTACTACGTCACCTCTTCCGGGCCTCCCCGAAGTGTAGTGCACAAAATCATAAGTCTCACAAGTCTCATAATTTCATCCTCAATTAGGTATGCACAAAGTACTAAGGAAGGCATAAAGGCAATAGAATTTTCGATGAGTTAGTCTATCATGACCTCAATCTCTTTCTCAGATACAAACTAGGTGACTGTCATGGAAACACATCAGAAAGATTGCAAACCACCAGTGATAACTACCTGATACTGAAACGTCCACATCGAACGTTAAACTTACCACCAAACTCTAAACAAGCACCAATTCTCATTATTCACATAGCTAAGACCCCCAACCGCTATCGACCTTCTCCAAAGAGTTTAAAACAACCACCCTTGGGTGAAAAATATGACCCCTTTGCCCAAAACAAACAATGTTATCATGAGACGTGGGCAACTAATCAAAGTCTAGAACAATATTAGATCTCAACATGTCTAAGCAATAAACTCAAAGATAACATGATGATCGAAGACAATAGGTTCACTAGTCCCACAAGTACGGTCAAGTATCAATCCCTCTCGAAGAGGTATGGTAAAAAATAATGAGTACTCAAGATGCTTGGTTCCCAAGCCCTCAAATTCCTCTACGCATCCCTTGACCATTCTATGCTCCTTGCGTATCCAAATTTTCTCCTTGCATCTATAGCCCAATTGCCAGCACTCGCTCTCGCTGCCAGATTCAAGAGATTATATTTGGTGAGTGCTGTCATAAACCTTCCCACAAACACTCTCACAAATACACTTGAGACAATCAACAGTTCAACGCTCAGCTCAACTCTCTCTCCAACCTCTTTCTCAAGAAGGACCTCCATTCTTTAACTAGCTGTGTCATCTAGATGTACCTCACGGTAATGACCGTGGCCTCAAAGCCCACCCCGTCTCACTCCTCATATCGGAAGCATAATACTACAATGTTAAGAAAAACACTTAAAAGGCCAAACAATAGTTGTACTCATAAGGCCAATGCCTAAAACAATTCCCCAACACGTGTCAACAATACTATGCTACTCCATATAACCATGAATGGAATGGCAATGAATGCTACGTATATAAGCGCATACAAATCATGCCAAAACACAACGATTTTGAACCCATGAGACAAAAGTGTCTCCCCCACAGTCTTAAGGTATTCTAACTCATGCTCTAATACCAAGTTGTCATGCCCTAGATTTTCAATATACTAAATCATAATATAATATTTTGAAATGTCACAAATTTCTTCAGTAAAACCCAATGGTTCATTCACAAGTTGTCATTAAAATTCGAGTTTAAGCTATGTTACAAATCAAGGGGCAATCCTGACCCGATTCACCAAAATACCATATCAAATTATAAGGGTTACATTCTTTTCAATCATGAAAAATGATAAAATCTGAGTTACATTACATATGTCAAAAATATGTTTGTAAAGACGCTAAATAACTTCTTCCAAATATACTTCATCTCATGCATTCCATGCTAAATCTCCGGGACGGTACCTAAAAAAAATAATGAAGGGGTTGGGCTACAAAGCCCAATAGGGATATCTACAATAATATTATATGAACAAGAAATCATATGGTACGCAAACATGGATCGAATGACACAGACGAGAATATACAGGTAGCATAAGACAAAACATGAAAAATATACTTAACGACTCACAATACCCTTTTCGTGTTCAACTACCGTTTCACCCTTTCACTACCCATGTATCCCACTTACAAGCCATAACTTACTATGTGTTGGGCTTGAGTGAATAATTGTAACACGGGTCAAACCCTTAAGTTCAAAAAAATCAAAGACACGAGCAACTAACTCGGGTGGTCCAAGTCCAATTCCATCGGACTAGCCGATCAAAGAATGTGTGTTAGTTCTAGGCGACTTCTCGAGCCCCTAAATCATCAAAATAATGGGTTGCTAATCCATAAGTCTGTGGGCAGTTTACCCCCTCAAGTTTGCAAACTATGTACCGACGAATAGTTAATGACCCAGTTGCTACCGATCATGCAACACATCCAAAATTGCCAAGTTGGTATTCAACACAAGGTTCACTAATTCAAAGTCCAACAACTTATATCTGTTTCGAATCAATTCAAGTGTCATGACCCACTCAACACACTTCGCGTTTCAACTACTTACCATTCTTACCAATAAGGAGTAAACTCACATATAAAGTATATATATAAGATAGATTGTTCTTCACAAACACCCTGACTCTGTCAAGACAATCATGTAGTACTTTCAAGTAACTACTATGTTATTCTCAACATATTAAATTGAAATCTCAATGTTTAAAATCATCAATGTCTCTAGGTATAATATTTTCAACATATCGAATCAAACTCCAAACTCATTAATCTATTTGATTTATTTTACAACTCATGAGTTTCATCAACCCATCATCTTCGAGTTTCAGTCATTATCCCAACAACACCCTTCAAAGGTGACTAATCAAATTTTGTTGTCTCTTAGCACTTCTCCTGGTAAAGACAGGCAACATTAATTCATCTCACAATACTGGTTCATCACCGATTAATCTATTAACAACTCATGTTTTCCCTTAGTGTGTCACTTCTTACCATTAGGTCAACATCCCCATCCATGTGTTCACTTCCAATGTCATTCCTAACACATCACCCAATGGTGGCTAGTCAGGCTAGTCATTTCCCAACACACTCCCATAGGGCCTAGAAATATAGTTTATAGCATAACACACTCCCAATGGAGGCTAATCAAGTTATCCTCGTAGCTATCAGTTTATAAATGTAAGTTCGCATCTCAATTTTAAATACCAAAATATTTGCACAAATGAGATCACAAGAGTAAAGCCATAATAAACCAAGAACAAGTATTAAGTAATTTTACCAGGATCATTCATAATTTCTAAACCTATTTTATACATCCCATGATTCATGCGCATCATCAATATATTCTCATTGAGGGTCAAATTGTCACACATGGCATTCTCCCAAATGGGACCAGTCCATAGCATTCCTAGCACTTCCCGAAAAGGGTCTAGTTTAATCATCCTAGCATTCTTGAACAAGTCTAGTTCAAATCATGCCTAGCATTTTTGAAGGTCTCTAGTTCACATCTCACCTAGCATTTCCAAAGGATTCTAGTTTAGTGTTCACACATGTTACATGCCTTATATCCATCAATCCATATTACATAAATATCCACACAAGACCAACAAGCCATTATTATCATCTAACAAGATCATGAACAAATTCAAGATTGAAGGCTAAAGGTGAGTCATGTTATGTAGTAACGTAAATAACATCAACAGGTTCATTATGGAGCCATTTATCACACTTCATCGCTCATTAATCTAATCAATCATATTTTCGTTGCATTTTGATTTTCATACCTAGCAATCCAATAGGAGTGATTTTCATACCTAGCAATCTTATAGGAGGCTAGTTTATCACTCCTAACATTTCCTTCGGGAAGTCTAGTTCATACATCGCGTTGTTCAAGTGTCCCACGTTTGTCACGTGTCACATAGCAATTCTATTTTATCAATTTAAACTCCCAAGTAATTCACATGTCTCGTAATTATTGTCTATCAATTTATAACATGTTCTATTGCTATTGTTCAATATGAATCCTAGAAATAAGCTTAAGGAATTGATACAAAACATCAACTTTCAAAGCCAATAACACAAATTACCGATAATAGTACAAAAAATGAAACATGAAATTTTTGGTAATACGGGCACTACTACTGGTAATACAGAACACTACCCAAAATGAAGTACTAAATTACCGGCAATATGGACGCTACTATCGGTAATACAGGACACTGCCTAAAAATAAAATACGGATTTACCGATAATACAGACACTACTAGTAATAATAGCTGCTGACTAAAACTACGCTATTTTCTGCAGATTTTTCTCAACTTCTATTTTCAAGTTCCAAACCAACAACCCAACTCATAAACCACTAAAAATAAGTCATACACACATAAAAGAGGTAAGAGATCCCTACCTCGAGTGTCGGATCGAAAGATTTGAGCTCCAAAAAATAAGCCCTAACTCCACTGGTGGATGAACTTCAAGCAAACTCTCTCCAAGTGAAATGAGTGTGAAATAACTTAAGATATCAACGATATATGAAGTTTCTATGGTGGATGTAGGTTGAATCGAACATTTAAGGAAGTACGAGTTTGGGAGGCACAAGAGAGAGAGTCACGGGAGTTGAGAGAGAGAGAGAAGATGAGAAAAATTAACTTTTTCTCCAAAAAAAAAATTGATGTATAACTTTTAAAACCTCAATCACACTCACACTCACACTCTCCAATCACAATACATGCTACTCACAAGCCCCTTGTTTAACATATACCACACATGAACCCCAAATTATTATATGTACACAAAACAAATCTTAAATTGAATTCTGGACAATTAATAAACCATTTTAATCGAGAAAAAAAATGCAGGTCCTCACATATTCCTTAAACCAAAACATCAAAAATTCACTTTTATATACTTAGCCATTTTTTCGACAGACAAGCTTTTTAGCATGGTGCAAAGATGAGACCAAATGAACCTCTAAACCTAGTGTGTTCCTTCTAATTATATTGTCAATGCAAAAACATAGACTTTGGACTTTTCATTCTAGTAACATACTCAATTGGATGACTTATACTTTTGACCATGTTATATTATCTTTTTATAATCATGTTATTATTCGCACCTATGATTACATGGATTTTATATTTCATTTGATATCATGAAGCACGTTATCTTTATGTCATCTTGATGATCCTAGATACTTTTTGAATCATGTGTTTAACTTAAAAACGAAAGTCTAAGTATATGTCGTGTAACAGTGAGCACGGTCACTCACATATTTTTTATTATAAACAAGATTTTGAGAAAATCACTGAGATGCGTCTTTGAAGATGTGTTGTTACTCCTTGGAGAGACGTGTTAGGATACCTTGAGCCAAGATATGATTTTTAGCCAAACTATATCTAGTACCACCGCGCTGCGTTTTGGAGCCAAGTTGGTCTCGTCTCATATATTTAGCCAAGTCATGTCATGAGTCAGTTATGTTCATTAGCTGTGTCATGTCTTTTTGAAATAAAACATAGTATGAATAAAGGAGTTAGGATTTTTTATGTCAAGGCACAACACATGGGAGACATAATGCCCACGAGCATAATGGTCGAGAACATGAAATACGGGAACCAATATTTGTGTATGCTAGCATCGGATACGAGGTTCAGCTTAGGGGTCGGGACCATATCGATTGGGAACATCACAATATTGTTTTGGAAATGGATTTTGAATCATGGGCAACACTTGTGTCGACCTAAAACTTGAAAAATGAAATAAATTTTTGAACACATATAGATGTTGTCAGACACTGATGTCCAAAACTTAGGAACTAATCATAGAGGTCTGACATAAGAGAAATTATCACTTGCATTTCACTCTGATTCCAATTCTGAAATTCTCTTATTTAATTGCTTCTCCTTATCATTATTGAATATTATCTGTCGCACTCTGATTTTCATTATGTAATCTATCTATTTTTCTGATTACTTGCTTATGCCATTATCTTGATCATGTATCATATAGTTTATTGCATAAATTGGGTCTATAGGTAGGATTATTTATTGAGTTTTATCGCTCATGGTGCAACTTTCTCTTGCGCCTAACCTTTCATGTTAGGTGTTGATGATGACAGAGCAAGCCCTCTTACCCCAGCCCCGACAATAGTAGCTTTTGAGGAAGACCCAGTGTAATGACCCGTAAATTTTTAATCGATATACAAATAGGCCGAGTGAATTTTTATTATTTTCGTTTGCATATATTTTTGTTGCATACACGTGTGTATATATACGTTGATATATATTATGTGTATATAATATATTCATTTATACCTTATTTAAAATATTATATAATATTTATACTTTAACTATGAGATATAAACAAATTTACTAAACACACAGTAGTATATATATGTGTGTGTGTGTATGTCTCCTCGAATTCTCTCCCTCCCTCTCCTCTCGTATCTCTCCGGATCTCCCCTGACATCACCCACCTCCTCCTCTCCCATTACTCACTCCTCCTTCTCCCATTAACCACTTGTTGCCGCCTCCCCTACCCCCTTGCAACCCAGCCATCATTAGTGGCTACCCTTTACCCCACTGTCGGATTGCACCGAGTAATCCCAACCCTCCATCTTACCCCCTTCTTTTCCTATAAATAGAGACACTTCCCCTTCATTAAACACACACCAAAGCCACTACAGCAGAAGAAGAAGGAAGGAGGAAGAAGAAGAAGGTTTTTCAATTGAAACTCCGCCAACTCAAGTTGGCAACCAAACCCATCCGAAACTTCGCCAAACTCCGAATCAACTGTAAGCTTCTTATCCTTGATCCATTTTGAATGCTTTCGTATAATATTGGCCTTAATGGAGCCTCACCAGAAAATTTATCACCATTTATAGAGACTGTTGTCGAATTCTAGAGCCGCATGTCAGGCTAGTCTTCAGGCTAAATTTCCAAACCCACGACCGGGGAGGGTAGCGACTGTAATTATGTTAGGGTTCTATATTTTTCTGATATTACAATTTTAAATTAAGTTTTTGTAATTGCAGATTGCACCACTGTTAATATAAATTTTACAATTATTTTATTATTATTATAATTAAATTTTTCATAGTTCATTAATGATTAATTTATTTTATCAATTGCAATTTTGGGAACCTACGTTATCATTCTTTTAAAAAAAAAAATAATTATCATAACTCATATTATGAATATATTTATCTTGTACTGCGTATTATTAAATAAACTCTTTGCGATTAGTTAATCAAATATTTATTTAGTACACTTCAATCTTATCGTTTCGTGATTAATTTCCGTTGATCATTTAAATACTTGTTGAGCATAAGATATTATGAATGCACTCTGATTTCATAGACGATGATTAACTGTTGATACTCAGGGTGTCCATGTAGACCCAAACATTAAACACACTGATAATAATAGACGTTAGTTGTTGGGCATAATATTCCCCGTGGGAATATTTATGGTTGCCTTTAGCTATGATATGTCTTAAGCTTAGCTTTGACTTTAACCAAAAGTGTGATGGACCCAAGCTTTATATTACCCAAGTGCTGTAATTTAGCCATGTCATGCGCTTAGCCAAGTTACACTTGAGCTGAAATTATATCTAGTCCTATTAAGTCTAATTGCCCTTTTTAGTCTAACTGCCCTTTTTAGTCTAACGGTCTTTTAGTATAAATTTTAAACTCATATTGCCCCGACATAGTAAGGACAAATATAATGCTAAGGATAGCATATTGATTGGGAACATAATGATTGAAAAATGGTGTGGTCGGGGGAGAATAGTGGTTGGGAAGCACGGTCAGTCAGGTGGTCGGGATCGTCATCGTTCGGGAGCACCATACTCAATATATTGAGTTTATTCGAATAAATAACGAGGTCATTCTTGGAACAATTGATAGAATTATATGATGTAGTCATATTTTAGAATATATTGATTGAAGACGAGGACTTATGTAGTAATTAGAACTGATATACCTTGTGATAGTTACTCGGATAATTTCAATTACGCTATTTTGATTTAAAAGCATGTACTTACTATTTCTGCACCTATCTCATCGCATAATTTTATTAGATCTCTATTATTCCATACTCTGTACATTACACATCATGTTATTATTCTAAAATATTCAAAAGGGAATAAGGATAGGATAACTTATTGTGTGTCAAAACTCATGGCGTAACTTCCTCCTACTTCTGGTGTTTCATACCAGGTATCAATGACGACAGAGCTAGACTACATGATACACCGTACAATGGTGCCTACCTCGATGAAGACACGGTGGAGCCGTGGTTCACCTAGCTTAGTATGCTCTTACTTTAGTATAAAGTCTTTTTTATGTAAATAGTTTTTTTTAACGTATTTCAACTATCTCATATATCAAACTCGTATTTCAATGAAATAATGGTATTTTGGTTACTTACTCTTTTATAATAACATGTCTGAAATCCGGGGCATTACACCAAGTGGCACCTTAGTTTACTTAGACATTGTCAAGCTCTGTTTTGTTCACATTCCCTGTATTTTCATTTATGTAATCAAACTCTAATTTTGCTATGAAATGAGAAGTCATATTTGGTTTTGTTAAAATTTTTTTAATTTTAACGTCTTTGAAATTCGAGGTGTTACATGCATCTATCCATCATATCTCTTTCAAAATTTTAACCACTAACAAACAGGTCGTTGGAGTCTTGGGATTACTATCCTTTCACAAATAGAAGTCCATCTCTTCCTAATTTATCCATCGGATATTGCATTCTTAGTAGGAGTGCTCTTTTTGCAATTGGTATCCTTCCAAACTTGGACTCCCCATGATCATGAGGGCCCACCAAAGACGAGATTGTGAGCCGATTATTTCAAGAAGGTGCCCAAGCTGACCAATTGAGAAGGGTGGAAGTGCTAAGCCAACTAGAGTTGCTTAGTTGTCAATTTTGTACCTACCAACTACGCCCCTACTTCGAGGATAAACGAAGAGAGTTCTCAGAAGCAATCTTGGGGCATTCAAATCGATGGTTACCCTTATCACATCAAGCATTTATACATGCATTAGTCATCCCATGAATTTGACACGTGGTAAAGATACGGCCGCTAGACGTGCGGGCAGTTAAAAGGTGAAGTTTGGGATGGTTATTGGGCAACATGCCTCCAATCCAAGCCTTTAGACATGCCAACATCTAGGGCTAAGATTCAAAGTGTGTGGAACTTCAATCGTTTTCTCGTATTCTTTCCCATTACTCTACAACTCCTCATTTCCTTCTTTTGTAGATTATCCTTCTCTCTCTCTCTCTCTGATGCTTCCATTCCTCTACCTCCAAAGGTGATCCTTGACAACTTCTCTTTCTTCGCCTTAGGTATGCGTCTTCTCTCTTCCTTCCCCTCTTTCCTCTTCTCTTTCCTTTTTGTTCAACCTCATGGGATGCAAGTTCCCTTTGGATCTAGACACTACCAATTTAGGGTACAAGGGTAGCTTACTCTTCCTCCGCTTTGCTTTTTTGTGACTCGGCATTCTTGTGCCCATTCTAGGCCTTTTTTTCATTTGCCCCTCTATTTACAATTATTACGGGATTTTTTTTTCACTTTAATAGTGCGTGCCCTTCCTCATTTTTAGGCTATGATTCTAGGGAGGTTCGACGGGACTAGAGTTCATACTATAAAAAGAATAATGTCTAAGGCAGAGACGTCTTCGTCTTCCACTTCTTAACTGCCTACTCCCATATTTATAGGATTTCCACATGGATATGAGGTCAACGCTATCGCATATTCCCTCACTCAATTTGACTTCTAATTGTACAAGAGGGTATATCGAATTCCGCCTGACATCATTCTTAGGATCCCACACATTCAGAGCATGCCTGCATCCCTAGACATCTAGAGGTGTATCTTTACTATCATGCATTTGAAGGGGGGTTTAGGCTCCCCCTTCCAAAGTCGATTAGGGATATTCTCGGCTACATGAACCTATCCGCGAGTCAACTACCCCTGAATGCTTGGCGAACACTTGTGTGGTGTATGGTGCTATGGGCTGCTTGTTTTAATGAGGAGGCTAAGTTGAACTGGTAGACTTTCTTGCATACTTATCAGATTAATTTAGGGCCTCAAGAATGTTAATCACATCCTCTTCAACATCGAAAGCTTCCTTTAGAGCTCAAACACACATCCATCTTAGCTTGTCATTCTCGCTGGAGTTATGATGGAGATTGAGTCAATGGGTGTAGGTAGCATAGTTTTGGATCGGTTGTCCTTGGTTTTAGTGTGGGTTTCTATCTTGACATTCCTAGTTCTTTTTTGGGAAGTTTCGAGGCCCTCTTGAGAGTGGGTTTGTTTGCCCCAAGTGGGGCCTCCTTCACTTATTTTCTGAGTGCCCTATTTTGTGAGAACTCAGAAAATTCTTTTTAAATAAATTTCCCGGAATTAGATTTAAAAAGTAGTATGCACTTTATGTATATATATGATTTGGGGGTTTATGTGTAATGTATGTAAGATAAGGGTTTTGTGGCTGACAAGTATTATAGTGAGGGGTGTAAGTGTATTTGGGCATTTTAAATAGCCACATCAGATTTTTTGGGAGAGAAACCCAGATTTTTTCTCTCTCTTCTCTTCTCTTCTCCCGCTGGTACCCCTTTGGAGGTGTGTATGTGTTAGCTTCTCCAAACCCACTTCTCAAACCTTGCTAAAAATCTCAAAATACCCCAAGATCCTCCATATTCCCCTCGTTGTTGGTGAACATTCGGTGGTTGATCGTGTTTATTTTGCTTGGAGGGAGTTTACCCAAGTTCATCTACAATTGGAGGTTAAAGCTTGCTTTGGAAGCTCACATTTTTTTCGATCCGACACTCTAGGTAAGGATTTCTTACCTCTCTTATGTGTGTATGACTTGATTTTGGTGATGTATGAGGTTAGGTGTTGGTTTAGAATTTGAAAAATGAAAGTTAAAAAAATCTGTAGAAACCCGATTTTTTGGTCAGTGCATCCTATTACTGGTAATATGATGCCTATTACCGGTAATACAGTGTAACATATTTATACAGTTCCTGGCAGTGCAGTCTATTACCGGTAGTAGCGCATGTATTACCGGTAATAGCGCATGTATTACCGGTAATTCTGGGCATTTTTCTTAATGAAACTTTTTGTTAAATAATTGAATTGTTGGCTTCTTAGGGTAATGTTTGCACCTATCTTCGGTCATAAGTAGGTGATGAATACATGGTTTCGGGCTTCCGTTTGATGATTGTGCGTATGTACATTACCGCATTTGGTTTGATGAATGTAACATAGAAATTATTGTATTGTGGTTGTTGCCTTGCATTGACACGATGCATTGTCTAGCCTCCAAAGGGAGATGTGCTAGTTTGATGATGTCTAGCCTCTGATGGGAGATGTGCTAGTTTGATGATGTCTAGCCTTCGACGGGAGATGTGCTAGTTATGTGACACCTAGCCTCCAATGGGAGATGTGCTAGTCCTAGCCTCTGACGGGAGATGTACTAGTCCTAGCCTCCGACAGGAGATGTGCTAGTCCTAGCCACCATTGGGTGATGTGCTAGTTGGTATATGAAAATTGAATGGATAAGAGAAATGCATGTTGATTCGTCAAGTGACTTGTTATGTATATCCTAGATTTTGTTATCGTAACTCAAAGAGTTGTGGGTTATTTATCATGAGCCAGTTATTATGAATTGTACATGAAGCATGCCAAATCATTGCATATTCATATAAGATCGGTATAGACATCTCTACTAGGCTTTGTAGCTCACCCTTTCATTCGTTTAGGTATGGATTCGGAGACATGATTTGGACTTGCATGGATGCATGTTTTGAAGGATGGGCGCGGTAGGAGTTATACTTCATCTTTAGACTTATTTTTTTTGAAAGATGTAAAGTAACTTCACTTTGTGGAATCATGTACTCAAATTCGAAACATTTGTAATACTTTAACTTGTTATTTTGGTTATCGGGCCGGGGGTGCCCCTTTTGGGTTGTAATACATGGAATCTTATGAACCTATTTTGAATCGGAAAAATGATGATTTAGGAGTATATTTTCGAAATTGACAGGTTTTTATGTAAAATGTGAATATTTTATTTATTTAAAATCGAGGGCGTGACAACTTGGTATCAGAGCGTGAGTTAGAATACTTTGAGACCGTGGGGAGACTTAGAGTCTCATGGGTTCAAAACTCTGCATCTTAGAAGAACATGTGTGTACTTGCGTGCATGGCATTCATTTGCATTGCACCTCTTATTGTTTGTGAGTAATATAGAATTGATGACCCATGTTGGGAACTTGTGTAAGGCATTGG
>JABCMJ010000321.1:0-10315 GCA_014822125.1 Arbutus unedo
TGGTAAGAAAGATAAGTTTAAAAAAAGTAAGAGTCGGTTGGACGTTTTTTTAGGTTTTTAGGTTGTGAAGTGTTGGAGCTACACAAAGTTTAATGGATTATTTTATGATTTTCTAAGGAAACAAAGCAATTTTATAGTAAGGATTGGTTTGACCTAATTTTTTTTATTTTTGTAAGTTTTTCATTTTTTTAATTACTAATTTGTCTCGACAAGACAAATTTAAAATTAAAAAAAATAATATTAAAAGAAAATAAAAAATGGTTTATACAAATCTATTTGTTTTGTATTATTTGTGCTTAAATAAACTTCTTAATAATATTTTTATACTAATCTAGATTCCCTCGTCAAGACGAATCATATAAAAATTTGACATAAAAAGAAGTCCATAAAGATGAAAAAAAAAAAAAGCCAAATAGAGAGTGTTTGTGAGTTAATAATATTTTCACATTGCGAATTCTTTATCGTAAATTATAGTATAGGGATAGGATAGCGATATCGGCCTTCTAGCTTGTTATTCAAAAGTAGGTCGAATTGTTAGTTTGAGAATGTGTCCTTCAACGTCACGAGAGTATAAGTTTTTCTCATTTCAATATTCGCTCTTTGAATATTTAGTAGGGCCCTTTAGTCTTTTATTTAGTAGGGTTCGCGAGAGAATAGAGTGTATCGCCCTGCCATAGTCGCGAGAGATCTATTTATTGTCGGAACTATTTTCATAGTCAACAAAGTTAAAAGTCCACGAAAAAACTTTAAATTGGAACGGTAATCCTCCCGGTTTTGGTTTATTAACAAATTGACCATGTAAATATAACTTCTGAATAATTTATAGAGAGAATTTGAAATGGTCATTTATCAGTGCATTGCGTGCGGCCAGTGCTTATTGTGGTGAATCCACCCATTATTTTTAGAAATATGTTCCAACATATCCAGAGACACATAAAGAAACATATAAAAAAATATTCCATCTCAACCATTAAAACTAATGGCTAAGATTAAAATATTCTTTCTCCTCCCTCTCCTCTTTACACGTTAGCCCTTTCTTTTCCCTCCCCCATCTCCAGCGAACCCAATTCCAATGACGACAGTCCTTTTCCGACAAACCTGATGATGGCAATCCTTCGTCCGAGTCCAAAACGAAATAGTTTTGTGTTTTACAAAATGAGTACAAAATGTGATTCATTAGGATATTGTTGGTCTTGGACACTAAAATTGATACAAAAATTCATTAATGTACCCTAGTTAGTTTAGGATTAGGATTACCCTAATTAGTTTAGAATTAGGATTATGTACCCTATTTGTTTAGAACTATAACTCTATCTCTTCTATATATAGGAGCTTTGTACATTAATTCATACAGAATAACATACAGAGTTTCATTCTCTCTCCATAAATATGTCATCGTATCAGAGCCGAAGATTCTACCACGTTGATCAGAACATTATTCATTTTTTATCCTCACTTTTTTTCTTTTTCTTCCTTTCTCCGCCATTGATTTGATGTTGGATCTGTCACCGGCCACCCCACCACACCACGCTGCTCGGAATCGCCTCAGGATGCCACCGCCACCAACCGCACCGTCATACGGGCCTCCACGCGCCCTCACGCGCCTCTAGAGTGACCAGCGTGTCACTGCTTCCGCCATCGCCATCTCACGCGCTTCCACGCGCCCCACACATCAGCCTCCAAGCTGCTAACGTCATCTCTGATGCACTTAAGCCGTTGGTCTCCACCGCCTAAGCCGTTCAAGCCGCGCAAGCCGAATCCATGTCCCACATCCCCCCCAACCGCTGGTGTCAACCTTCCAGTCGCTGACGTCAGCCTTCCATGCAGCAGCCGCTTGCGTCAGCCACCTAGCCGCTAACGTCAGCCCTACGCCAGTTCAGCCCCTTCCCAGGGCTAGTTCACCTCTTTTCGGACCTATTTTGGGCTGGATCGGATCTGTTCCTAGCTAATTTGGGCCTTCCGAATCCAGTGGTACGCTCGGTTTTTTCTGAATTTGAGTCTATAATACTATTCTTGCTACATGGATCGTTCGGACTCTCCCCTTTTTATTATTTTTGACAGCACCAACTATGTTTTGTGGGCCCAAGCCATGTCTAGCTTTCTCAAAGGAAAGAAATTATGGCGCATCATCACTGGCAATGTGTCCAAGCCCGTCAAAGCCACCACTGACACCGATGTCACGTTTGCCGAACGCTTGGAGGAATGGGACAGTAAAAATTATCAGATTATCACTTGGTTTTGCAATACCTCCGTCACCTCTATTAACCTGCAGTTTGGACGATTTCAGCTCGACTCTGTCTCTAATCCGGCCAAAGACATTTAGGATTTTTTAAAGGATCGTTATCAGACTACTGCTCTTGCTCATCAATTTCAACTTCAGAGTCACCTTCACCGTATGCGCCAAGAGCCAGGTCAATCTATTAACGACTTTCTCTCTCAAATATATTCTGTTTGGGATCAGCTCACTCTCTCAGAACCTACATGGACCCATACTGAGGATGCTGCCTTGTTTACTACTTATCGCGACCAACAGGGTTTGGTTCAATTTCTTATGGCTCTCACTTCTCAGTTTGAGCCCGTACGTGCCTCTTTTCTACATTGCACCTCTCTACCAACTCTTGAGCAAGCTATTTCTGAACTATTATCTAAAAAAACTCGGCTTGGCTCTCACCGCCCACCATCAGTGGATTCCGTTCTTGCTACTCCCCCATCCGGAGTTCTTCTTCCCCACCTTGCATCTACTGCCAAAATCGTGGTCTTTCCTCTACTCATCCTCGGTTCATTGCTTAGTCCGCCAATGTTGGATTTGCAAAAAAATTGGCCCAAGCCATCTTCAGCGCGATTGCAAAAAAATTGGTTCCTATGGCAACTATCACCGATCTGAGTCTGTGACTCAGTTATCTTTGCCTGCTCATCGCACTGCTACTACTGCCTCAGAAGATTTACCTTCAGTTACCCCTGTCACTCCTTCTACTACAGTTTATTCTCAAACTGATGTTGAAGCCATGTTCCAACACTTCCTCACCACTTTCGGTACTTCTCCTTCTATTGTCTTGTCAATCACCACAGGTAACCCTTCTTGGTACTTTGACTCCGCTTGTTGTAATCACATGACTTCTGATTTTACCATTTTTACTTCCCTGTCTCCCCCTCTTCATGTTCCATCTATCCACACTGCTGATGGTTCTATCATGACTGTGAGTCATATTGGTTCTGTTTCCACCACAAACTTGTCTTTATCAAATGTTTATCTTATGCTTGCTTTTACCTTAAATCTAATCTCCATTACTCAATTGTGTGAGCATGGTCTAAATGTCGCATTTTCCCATTCTAGTTGTTTGGTGCAGAATCCTCGGACAGGACAGACTCTTGGGATCGGCCGTAAAAATGGACGTCTTTATGAGCTTATTCACCTTTATGTTCCAAATTTCCCCCAAATTACTGCTCCTACACCGATTTTATCTCCGTTTCAACTTTGACATAATCGTTTAGGGCATCTTTCTTTTAGTCGCCTAAAATCTTTAATTTCTAATGGACAGTTAGGTCCTGTCAGTCCTGATACTTACGATTGTTTAACTTGTCAACTTGTCAAACAACCTGCTTTACCGTTTAATAAAAGTGATTCTATTTCTCTTGCACCATTTGATCTCATTCATTCTGACATTTTGGGGCCCTCCCCTACTCCTACCATGGGGGGCACGCTATTTTATTATTTTTGTCGACGATTTTTCTCGTTTTACTTGGTTATTTCTCATGAAAAATCGATCTGAACTCAAACAACTCTACTATAATTTCTCTAAAATTGTCCAAACCCAATTTTTCAAAACCATTAAACTTTTTCGCTCTGATAATGCCATGGAATACAAGGACTCTGACGTCCTTTCTTTTTTACAGAATAATGGTACTCAGCCTCATCGTTCATGTCCAAGCATGTCCTAGTAAAATGGACATGCTGAACGCAAACATAGGCATATCCTCAACACCACTAGAGCCCTTCTTCTCTCCTCTTGTCTAGAAAAATTTTGGGGCAAAGCAGCACTTACTGCTGTTTACACAATCAATTGTGTCCCCACTCCTGTCATAAATAATCAAACCCCTTATGAGCGTTTATATGGCACCAGTCCTCCTTACACCACTTTTCAAGTCTTTGGGTCTACATGTTTTGTCCTACTTCAATCTCATGAACTCACTAAGCTTGAACCTTGTTCCCGTCTATGCTATTTCTTGGGGTATGGTATTGAACATAAAGGGTATTGTTGTTGGGATCCTATCTCCCAACGCCTTCGTATCTCTCGTCATGTGGTCTTTTGGGAGCACAAAATGTTCTCATCCCTATCCCAGTTTCATTTATCCTCCCCTTCTACCTCCATACTTTTTACTAACCCTTCCATCGATTTCTTCTTCGATGAGCCTAATATCGGTCCCTTACCTACTCCTCTCGAGACACCCATCCATGCTGCTGTTCCCACAGAGATCGCTCTATCTGGTGATCCTACGCTCGTTGACTCTTTCCCAAGCTCATTGGCTCCTCCGCCTTCCGATCGACCAAAACGAGTAACTCAACCATCTACTCGTTTTCGTGATTTTATTGTTGGTTCTACTGCTTTTTCTACTCATGAACCTACTTTATATCGTGAGGCTCGCTCTAATCCTCTTTGGTAGCAAGCTATGACTGATGAATTGCAGGCATTAGACAAAACTCATACTTGAGACCTTATTGATTTACCTCCCGACAAGACTGCGATTGGTTGCAAATGGGTATACAAAATCAAGACCCATTTTGATGGTTCTCTTGAACGTTACAAAGCTCGCCTTATTGCAAAAGGTTTCACCCAAAAATATGGCATTGATTATGAGAAGACCTTTGCTCCTGTTGCTCGTCTTACCTCCGTCTGCAGCTTGATTGCTGTCGCTGCCACACGCCAATGGAATCTTTATCAAATGGATGTGAAAAATGTCTTCCTCAATGGTAATTTTCTTGAGAACTTTACATGCAACCTCCCCCTGTGTCTACTTATCCCCCTACCAAGGTCTGTAAACTTCAACGTGCATTATATGGGTTTAAACAAGCCCCACGAGCTTGGTTTGTCAAGTTCAGTTCTACTATTTAAGATTTTGGCTTCAACTCTAGTTCTTATGATACTGCTCTTTTTGTAAGGAACACTGCTCAAGGATGCACTCTTCTTCTCCTTTATGTGGATGACATGATTATCACCGGCAATGATGTGGCCAGTATTCATCGTCTTAAGGAGTTCCTTAACCATCATTTTGAGATGAAAGATCTTGGCGCTCTCAATTATTTCTTGGGTCTTGAAATCTCCCACGATTCTACAGGTTATTTCCTCTCACAGACTGAATATGCATCTGATCTTCTCACTCGTGTTGGCCTTACAGATTGCAAGACTGTCTTGGTTCCACTTGATCCTCAGCAACGCCTTACACCGCTTGATGGCCATCTCTTATATGATGCTACTCTGTATCGTCAGTTAGTCGACAATCTTGTTTATCTCACTATTACTCACCCTGACCTTGCATATGTTGTTCATATTATCAGTCAGTATATGACGGCTCATTGCACACCTCATTATGATGCTTTGGTTCAAATTGTTCGATATCTCAAAGGCACCTTGGTTCATGGACTTCACTATTCCGCTCATTCCTCTCTCAAGTTTCGTGCCTTCTCTGATAGTGATTGGGTTGGCAATCCTACTGATCGACGCTCTACTACAGGATTCTACTTCTTTCTAGGTGATTCTCTTATTTCTTTGCGCAATAAGAAACAAACTCTTACTACCCGCTCTAGTACTGAAGTCGAATACCGTGCTCTCACCGACACTACTCAAGAGTTTCCCTGGCTTCGTTGGCTTCTTACAGATATGGATGTTTCTCCCTCTGGCGCTACTACTCTATTTTCTGACAATCAGAGTGCTATTCAAATCGTTCACAATGATGTTTTTCATGATCGTACCAAACATATTGAGATTGACTGTCATTTTATTCGCCAACACGTCACTTGTGGTACTGTCCATCTCTAGTCGATTTCCTCTACTGATCAACCTGTTGATATGTTCACAAAAGCTCATCCTACTAGCCGCTTCCTTACTCTCGTTTTCAAACTCAAGTTGGTTGATGTTTACCCTCCTTGAGTTTGAGGAGGGCTATTAATGTACCCTAGTTAGTTTAGGATTAGGATTATGTACCCTAATCTATTTTGAACTATAACTCTATCTCTCCTATATATAGGAGCTTTGTACATTGATTCATATAGAATAACATACAGAGTTTCATTCTCTCTCCATAAATCTGTCAAAGTTTGTAGTTTGAATCGAGGCACTTAGATAAGAGGTTGGAACTTTTGGACTTCTCAAATTTGCACCAGTGCTGGATCTATCATACCACGAAGTGTGGATTTAGTATTTCGAAAAGAATCATCTTCTTTGTTACACATGCTCTTTGGATTTGATGGGCGCCATTGATGTGTTCTGCAGTGGCTGGTGTATATTTTGTTGAGACACTAAATGGTCTTTTGAGAGACAACTGGAAAAGCTTTCCAGGCTCCAATTAAATCAAACTAATAACTTTGATTCCAATACCGTTAATGCAGATGGGGGAGGAAAGAGAAAGAATGTCAATGGAGAAGGAGAGAGATAGGGTGAATGTGTAAAAAATAAGAGAGAAGAGAAAGAGTGTTTTAATCTCAACTGTTAATTTTAATAGCAGAGATTGAGTATTTTTTTTAATGTGTTTTTTTATATATCCTCGGATCCGGCCATATATATACGTGTGTGTGTGTGTGTGTGTGTGTGTGTGTGTGTGTGTAAGTAAGCTTTTAATAAGGGATCTCTTATTTTGCTAAAATGAGGACATCTCATTTTTTATCAAATATTGATCATCTAAACCGTTCAATATGTTCAAAACATGTTTTTAAGGGTACTTGCGAGAAATCGACTCAAAAAATATCTGAAAAAATTTAATCCAAGCAATTTTCATATATGTATGTGTGTAAATTCATTATAGACTTGGCCACCAAACACTTAAGAAAGTACAATAGCTAAATAACCCCAAATTATTATTTGGGTTTCTTTCCTTTTTAAGTTTCAAATTCAACACTTTATAAGTACTATCAATTCTTATAGGACTGGTCAATACCAGTAGCAGATCTAATATTTTAACTTGTAAGTGTCGCCATCAAAATAAATAAACAACTAAAAATAAAATTTGTATTCAATAACCAAAAGAGTGTTAGGTCAAGAATCAGATTAGCAGATTGGAGAAAGTTTGACATAGCAAAAAGAATATGTTGGTGTCATAGTACTACGCGGTAAGTCTTGACTTACTGTTAAACCTATACTTTTTTGGATAATTTACCCTAGTGGTTCCTGTACTTGTACAAATGTCCCACTTTAGTCCTCGTGTATTCAATTTACTCAATTTTGTCCTTAAACTTTTGATTTTGCACCACTTTCAGTCCAATCGTCAATAGACACAGCTTATTTTAGACGAAAAATTATCGTGGGACCCATTAAAAAGGGTAAATGGGTAAAACACTAAGGTGGGATCCACTCAGGAAGGATGTGGCAACACCTATCTCTTCTCTCAATTGGCTCTCTCTCTTCTCCTACAGTCTTCCCTCTCCTCTCTCTCTCTCTCTCTCTCTCTCTCTCTCTCTCTCTCACATACATTTATCTTTTAATTTTTATATTTAATTAATTTTTTTATTGAATTCTTTAATTTTTAGACATAAATTTTTATTTTTTTAAATATCTCGTCGAGACAAACCAATAATCAAACAATATTATTAATTCATCTCAATTTTTTATTAATTCAATTCTTTTTTGCATTTACTAAATTTTTTTAATTTTTGAACATAAATTTTTACTTTTGTAAAATATCTCATCGAGACGAACCAATAATTGGACAATATTATTAATTTATCTCAATTTTTTTATTTATTCAATTCCATTTTACATTTACTAAACTTTTTTAATTTTTGGACATAAATTTTTGCTTTTTTAAAATATCTGGTTGACATGAACCAATAATTAGAGAATAGTATTAATTCGTCTCAATTTTATTTATTTACTAAATTATTTTTTCATTTACTAATTTTTTTAAATTTTTGGACACAAATTTTTACTTTTCTAAAATATCTCGTTGAGAGGAACCAATAATCAGACAATATTATTATTTCATCTCAATTTTTTTTACTTATTCAACTCTATTTTGCATTTATTAATCAGACAATGTATTAATGTGGCTCAATTTATTTATTTAACTCTTTTTTGCATTTACATAATTTTTAAAATTTTTGCACATAGTTTTTTACTTTTTAAAAATATCTCGTCAAGACGAGTCAATAATCAGATAATATTATTAATTCGTCTCGATGAGATATTTTAAAAAATAAAAAATTATGTGGCTCATCTCCTTGCCGAAATGTCATCCGAATTTTATGACGACCACTTTACGACTACTTGCCAAAAATATCCTTACACCGATTACCAAACAATAAACCACTATGGGCCATTTCAGTGTTTGAGTGGGCTTTTCTCTGAAGATGAGCAGACACCGATCTAGTTCAGGAAGACGAGAGATTTTTTACCTCTTAAAAACAAATGAGATGAACTAATAATATTGTCTAATTATTAATTTTTCTCGACCAGATATTTTAAAAAAATAAAAAATTATATTCCAAAATTAAAGAAAATCACTAAAGCCAAAAAATAAGCCTAAACAATGTCATTTTCGATTTATTTTTTGTCTTTTATGAAATTTTTTAGTTTTTTGACATAATTTTTTATTTTTTAAAATATCTTATCGAGACGAACCAATTATCAAACATAAAAAAAGTAAAAATCTATGTCTAAAAATTAAAATAATTCAATAATGCAAAAAAGAATTGAATACATAAAAAAATTGAGACGAATTATTAATATTTTTCGATTATTGGTTCGTCTCGACGAAATATTTTACAAAAGCAAAAATTTATGTCTAAAAATTAAAAAAATGCAGTAAATGTAAAAAATAATTGAATCAATAAAAAATAGAGACGAATTAATAATATTATTTGATTATTAATTCTTCTCGATGAGATATTTTATAAAAGTAAAATCTATGTCTAAAAATTAAAAAAAATCAGTAAATGTAAAAAAGAAATGAATAAATAAAAAAAATGAGACGAATTAATATTGTTCTATTATTGGTTCGTCTCAACGAGATATTTTACGAAAATAAAAATTTATGTTTAAAAATTAAAAAAAATTCAGTAAATGCAAAAAGAATTGAATCAATAAAAAAATGGAGACTAATTAATAATATTGTCTAATTATTGGTTCATCTCAAATATTTTAAAAATAGAAATTTATGTCTGAAAATTAAAAAATTCAATAAAAGCAAAAAAAATACAAAAAAAAATTGTTTGTGAGAGAGAACGAGAGGAGAGGGAAAATGGTGCGCCAACTATGAGGGGTGGGTGTTGTCACATCAGTTTTGGGTGGGTACCATCTTAGTAGTTTACCCATTTACATTTTTTAATGAGTCTTACGATAATTTTTTATTCAAAATATGTCTGGCCGTTAATAATTGGACTTAAGTGGCACAAAATCAAAAGTATATATATAAAATCGAGTAAAATAAAATCGAGTAAATTGAATATATAAAGACTAAAGTGAGACATTTGTATAAGTACAGAAATCATTAGGATAAATTACCCTTAGTTTTTTTTATGGAGCATGGGGTGTCATGCTTACCTCAGTTTTAATTTAGATCTTGATAATGAACGATAAAATTGATCCAAGTGCCGTAAGCGACTATAAAAATCCTGAATTATTAAAAGAAATTGTCAAACCACAGCTCCCAAACAGTAGTATTTAAGGGCACATGGGTATTGCCCTTGTAGGTTTCACCTACTTAATCGGCCTTCTTCTACCTACCCTTAAGTAAAGGCACTTATATGGGCATGATGGTCAATCACTTTCAAACAAATACCCATCATCATCTAATATTGGGTGGAACATAGTTTAATTAATTGAGGACTTATTCAATGTATTATCGTGCATTAATGGCCAGCCGAAAGAAAACATCAACCATACTCGAAGAATTATTATCACAGCCCTAATTGTATTCGAGATTTTAAAATGCCCTAGCGAACACGTAATAGTAATCATTGCTACGTATCAAATGACGTGTAAAAATTGTAAAACCAAATAAATTCTGGAATTTATCTAATTTCTGGAAATTAAAAACAGTACATAGATTAAAACAAGAACACAAATAAAATATGCAAACCGAGGCCCGTGAATTTCACGGTGTCCTT